>QVRM01001317.1:0-162831 GCA_003439945.1 Dermanyssus gallinae | reverse complement strand
GTGTACACACGGTAGCGTGCATAAATCATGTATGCACGATGTACATACATGATTATGTCTTCATAGATAACTTCAAAAAAACATTATATATATATATAGGTTAAACAAACCTATATATATATATATATTATATATATAGGTTAAACAAACCTATATATATATATATATATATATAGGTTAAACAAACCTATATTAGAAATTACAGTCTCACAATAAAAACAGATCCACTCGACATCCACTTATTGTGCATCGTACCGAAATCAAACCCACGATTTATGTCATTATGTGAGACGTTTATTACGTCACATTAGCACTGAGTTATGTAGCGACCTACAAAGAGATCTACTCTAAAGTGCACCTCCTGCAACGGCGCAGAGAATGATGCTTTATGACGCACGCTACTACAGTACACGACATAAACGACACACGAGACCTGTGTGAAGGACGTGCTTCGACCCATGCCACAAACAACAGGAGAAGTTGAAGGTGCAAGTGCTGCTTTAGAAACAACGCTAGAAAAATAATGAAAAAGCTAGAAAAAGAAAAGTTAGCTAGACACTGATAGAAACCGTCGTCGACTGGTTTTTAGTGGGTTGAAATTTCGCACTGTCGCCAGCTGCGTCAGCAGCCGAGGTATCTGAAAGTATGTCTTCCTGTCGTCCTGCAATCTATTTAAATATTTTACCCATACTTGTGTCTATCTCGTTAGATGGCGATAACATGGATTGGCATCGCCCGTCTTACTTTTTATCTTTAATCCGCAAAAGTAACTATCGCAACGTGTAGCTAATAACTTTTATTGCGTATTAGTTATATATACAGGGTGTTGCAGAAATTTTTATAATAGAAATAGGGAATTGTAGAGCTCGTTAAAGCAAATATTTTTCGAATGGAACATGGTCTCTGAGAAGTCTTGTTTCGGAGTGAGAGCGAAATTACTACAATTTGTGACACTAGTGTTTTTGCCCGACATAGGAGCATAAAATGTGCTGTTGCGAGACAACCAGTCCCCCTAGACAAACTAAACACACTGTCGTGTTCCTGAGAAAATTCTGCTTCTTCCGAAGAGCATATAAGGCCGGTCAGAAGATGCGACACGGTCGTTTAAAAGAGAATTCGTCAAAAATGAAGTTCTTTAATAGCTTTTACGCCAAATACTTCAGAATCATAACTCTACGACCACCCACGTGTTCAAAGCTAACATATTCAGCGAATCTGTCTAGCTGTCTCGCAACAGCACATTTTATGCTCCTATGTCGGGCAAAAACACTAGTGTCACAAATTGTAGTAATTTCGCTCTCACTCCGAAACAAGACTTCTCAGAGACCATGTTCCATTGGAAAAAATATTTGCTTTAACGAGCTCTACAATTCCCTAATTCTATTATAAAAATTTTCTGCAACATCCTGTATATATACGGTCTTCCGTCTTAATTGGCGCGCAGTTTATCGCCTGTACCTAAATGAAAACAGATATTTAGATAAAGCATGTTGCACAAGGCGTCAGGAAAGTTCTCTGGCAAACGTTTTTATTCAACAAAACCCCCGCTCTTTAACTCTGTTACCTTTTCATCTCGCGGTCTAATGCGCATACAAACCCTTGTCAAAGAACCCTATCCAAATCGTTGAACGCTCTCGTTCGTTAATAGCGGCAGTGAGCGAGTCTAGGTTAGCAAGCCGAGATTTGTTAGATTCTCGCTCAATCACGCCTTAAACGTGCAGAACATATGGTTGGGCTGACATATACGTGCAAGTTAAATAAATGACAGGCAAAAAGTGCATCGTACAGCACGGTGGCGTGGTGCATTTGCCTGCGTCTTGCGACCGGACGAGACACTAGATAGGTGCGCGGGTTCGAGCCCCACCGTTGCACATTTGTACTTATGGGGGTCCGTCTATGAAGCAATGCCAAAAGCAGTCCCGTGGACGTACAAGTAAGAAAAAGGTAAAAAAAATATATACTACATCAATAGTATTCAGAACGGCACGACAGTATGATTGACAAGTGCACTTCCTATCATTGAATGAAATGACACCAACGGTGTCGTTCGACACAGCGCACTTTCAGGTAGCTGATTGACTGCCTCACGGCCGTGCTAGGTAGGGTTAGGACAAACGCGAATCAGAAGTTCACCAAAGACCTACTTGACTTCATCAGCTGCGACGTGTCAGCGTCTTCGGCCGAAAGGAGTGGCGACAGCATCGTTTGCCACCACAACACGGACGACAACAACAACGAGCGTGACCACGCGCCCCACAACCCCCGCCTGCCGCCGCCACCGCCATGGGGGTGACCAGCAACCCCGCACTCGCTGATCGACGCTGTTGACCTGCTTCATGTTGTTGTGATTGTTCGATTGAGCCGACCTCCAACACACGCCGGTCGTGTGTTGGACTCACACATACCACCTCCTCGCGTCAAGCACACTTTGATCTGCTATAGAGAACACATGTTGTTGTTGTTGTTGTTGTTGCTGCGTCGAACATTATCCGCAGATGTGTGAGCACCGTGACGGAACAGCAATTTGAGCACATCAAGTAACCAAGTATGTAAGAAGAAGGAGAACGACAATGGCGATGACGACGACGACAACAGCAACAACAACAACAACAACAACAACGACACCAACACCGACACCAATAACTACAGCAACACCACCACCATCAACACCAATAAGTACAACAACACCAATAACTACAGCAACACCAACACCAATAACTACAGCAACAACAACACCAATAACTACAGCAACACCAATAACTACATCAAAACCAATAACGACAATAACAACCATTTGTTTAGGAAGAAGTTGATAAGAAAGGTAACCGTGCCGAGGAAACAGCGTTTGTCCGCTGCACAGTCTCTGCAGCAACCAAGGAGCAAACTATAATATGGCTTCGCACGTTACCATCACTGCCACCGTTACAAGCACTACGATTTTAACTGCCGTCAACTTTCTTGCTGCTTTCGCCGTTTCGCTACCAGAGACTGCAACAATATGATGCATGACGATAACAGAAATAGCAACAACAACAACAACAATCATAACAACGTCCCAGAGAAACAACAACAACGACAGCCCTCCAAAACAAGACCCCCAACAACAACGGTAACAACGGTAACAACAACGGTAACAACGACAACAACAGAGTTAAATCCCGAGACCACACTTGAGCTGTTTGACGGTCGCTTTCATAGGTTGTCGCCGAGTGAACTGATCTCCTATGAGTGAGTAAAAAGTACATGTGTAACATCTGTCATTGTTATTGTTGCTCTTGTCATTGTTGTTGTTGTTGTTATTGTTGCCGTTACTGGGACAAGTTGTTGTCGTTACTGGACAAGTTGTTGTCGTTACTGGACAAGTTGTTGTAGTTGCGGGCACAAGTAGTTGTTGTTGTTGTTGTTGTTGTTGTTGCTGCTGCTGTTGTTGTTACGGGCACAAGTAGTTGTTGTTGTTGTTGCTTGCTGCTGACGACTACGACGCTATTATTGCTACGTTGCCGTCAGTACGACCTATGTACGTGCAAAGGCGCTTGCGTGCACACCTGCAAAGAGCGTCGTGGTGACCTGACGAAACTGAGACGTTGAGAGACAACACAACAACAACAACAACAACAAAAACAACAACAACAACAGCAATAGCAAAACAACAACAACAACAACAACAACAATGACGATGCT
The DNA here is from genome assembly GCA_003439945.1 of Dermanyssus gallinae. NCBI lineage: Eukaryota > Metazoa > Arthropoda > Arachnida > Mesostigmata > Dermanyssidae > Dermanyssus > Dermanyssus gallinae. The sequence goes on along the minus strand of QVRM01001317.1, from coordinate 159,150 downwards.
GCTACTAACGATGATGGTGATCGTGTTGACGTTGACAATACGCACGATAACGTCCACAATACCAATCCGGACTTGACTTTCGACGAGAAGCAAGCCACCACCTGCACCAGCCGTGCACAGATGCTGCTCAACAATGACTGCTGCTGCAGTAGCTAGCCAGCGGAGCTCAGCAGCTGTACGAACGAACTCGAAAAAGTAGATAGTATACAAAGTTGTTTCGATTGACAACCGGGCTGTTTTTGGGACTCCAACAGCAGGACACCTCGTAGAGAACGACAACGACGATGACGACGACAAACTTAAACGCACCATACACACACACACACACACGTCGATCACACATAGAAGGGACGGATGACCGCGTTTTCCGGCCTTACAATTGGTTGCTAATACCCAATGCTGCGGCTGCTGCTGCTACTGTTGTTGTCGCTGCTGGCGTTCGCTGTGTGCGATGATGTTGTGTCTCTTTAATCGACAGCGTTACTTGCTTTCCGAATAACAGTACCAACATCAACTAGAATAGCAATAGCAGCAGCAGCAACAACACCAACAACAACGACGACAACAATAACAACACACAACAACAACAAACACAACAACAACGACTACGACAACAACAACAACTAACGCACCAACAACGATTACGACAACAACAACAACAACAACAACTACTACTACTATTACTACTACAGCAGGAGCGAGAAGCGCCGCACCGTACCTGTTACAACCAACGCAGCGTAATGCTGGCGCCGTAAATCCAGCCGTAGAGATGCTGCTGCTGTTGTCATTGTCGTCGTCGTTGTCGTTGTTGCCGTTGTTGTTGTCGTCGTCGCCGTTGTTGTTGTTGTTGTTGTTGTTGCTGCCGCTGATGAAAGTAGCTAAGCAGCCAATAATCGTACCCAGTATGTCACTGATAATAATAACAGTTACAGTAACAATAATTATCATCATAGCAATGAAATCATAATTACTATCATTATCCATATGATAATGATGATGATAGATGATGATGATGCTGAATGTTATCACTGATGATCACCGTGGGCTTTCGTGGGTTGCGTTAGAGAGGAGTCGTTTGTATGAGGTGAATGGAGAGGGGGAACGCTGTTGTTCATAGCTATTCTAGGTCGTCGTCGTCGCCGCCGCCGCCGCCGGCGTATGCTCGCACCAAATTCTCACCAACACCGAATTGTTGACGCAGACGGAATCGATTGACGCCAGCCACGGCAGCGGCCGCAGCAGCAGCAGAAGCGAGCGTATACAACTACTCTACCATAAATAATCCCGGAACTAGGACTAGTGCAACGACTTCCCGTAGGCGGGAAGAGGAGCGGCTGGGGGCGGAGGCGGGGGGAGGGGGTCTTTTGACCGGGAATAACCGCGAAATGCTCACTTGGCCGGGTGCAACAACAGGCCCAACAGGACAAGAGATCAATACAGACCTGGCCGCACCTCCTGACCGGCCGGCCGGCCAGCGAGCCAACCAACCAGCTAGCAAGCCTACACAGATATAGACCAGATAGGCCTCGTGCAGGAAGTAACCGGCCAGGTTAATAAGACCAAGTAAGGCTTTCGTCCCTCTGGCTTTTCCTCCGCCTGCGGCTGCGCGGTTAGGTATTGCTACAGGACAGCTGTTGACAGCGGACAGTCCAACAGCCAACGACATAGCGTGTGACGATCGTGGTTGTTGCTCTTTATGTTGTATGCTATTGCTAACACTAACGCCGCCAAGGTGATTGTTGTTGTTGTTGTTGAAGTTGTTGCTGTGGTTGTTGTCGCAGTTGTTGTTGTTGAAGTTGTTGCTGTGGTTGTTGTTGTTGATGTTGTTGTTGCACTTCTTGCTGTGGTTGTTGTTGCAGTTGTTGCTGTGGTTGTTGTTGCCGTCATGGTTGTCATTGTATTGAAGGTTTTAACAGAGCCTTGTATCCAGAAGGCTGTCGTTTCAGATATCGAACTTGTTAGAACCTTAATTGGCGTTTGTACTCTCGACTTCGTTAAGGTGAATGCCGGACGTTACATAATTCGGTCATTACCAAGAAATGAAGCTACGCACCACAAGGAGAGGATGGATCCTTTTGTGTGAAAAAAAATGTCCGCCCCTCGTTGTTACTAATGTCGTATTTGGTGTTGTTAATATCGTTATTGTTGTAGTTGCCGTTGTTGTCTGTACGCTAACTAATCGCGGTTTCTAGGCAGTCAAATGCCCGTTTGGCAGCCGTCATTACAATATGACGTTCGGATATCGGGACCTGGTCACTTTCTCACTTTGTTCCGTCTTGCCGCAAGCCTAGATGTGGTTTGGCTTGTAGATCGCGTTAAGATTAGAAGCGACTATACATGACTAGCACAGCAGTTGAGCAATAACGTTTTACTGGTGTTTAGTGATATTGGCGAGCCACCTGGTACATCCTTTAGAGCATAAGGCTCGAGATACCCACGGAATGCCAACTATACTGTTTTAGATAGCAGGCAGGCAGCACGTCGTAAAATGAAGCATGTTTTCGCCGAACAAGGAATTCTCCATGGTATAAAACCAGATTGATTTGCTTTAAATGTGTGTTAAAACATAGTCGTGATTTGTCTATAGTACACAATCAAATTCATTTACAAAATAAAATTGAATGCAGCTTATTTTCTGTCATGATATTTGACCTGAACGTATATGCATAAATAGTAGGCAAAATGTCGGTTGAGTATAGTGCTATAATGAAAACACATTATTTTAAATTTTAGCCTTACCTAGTATATGTAATTCCGTTTTTGCATTTCTGAGACCACTGTCCTCGTTTCGTTACGTTAGCCTTTGATTTAATTTTTATCGAATTTCAATTAAGTCTATAGAGCATCTCCTTTGAAAACCTAGACTTCTTCTTTGTTGAGTTGTAAGGATTTATCTAGATGTCAATCTAATGCTGCTAATCAGAATGAATACATTTAGACGAACCAGAAACGCAATACACTACGACGTTAATATTATATATAATGATAAATAATAATTACCAGAGAGCACCGGGTCTTACTTGACAAAATGTTGGATACGTATGCTTGAATGAATAGGCTCATCTATTTTTTCTTGTTACACCTTATAAAACTAGATCGAAACATGCCTGACACGCTCACCTTACTGCAATGTTAACGGATACATGTACAATTGTTTTGTGATGGCCCCGATTACTCGTCACTACCAACCATTAGACTACCAGTTAAGATTTCTAACAGCCATATTCGTTGAAAACGTTTGTTTCCTCTTTTGAGAGAAGACCTGAAGACAATACATGCGATTATACTAACAGAAATATGTTCACGCACAAGATATTGGGATTGAACACCTATTAGTGAAGTCACATGAGTGTGTGAAGCGAATGATATATACCCAAAGTTTTTCAGTTGCTGTCGTTACTTAAAAACCACGTACACTCCATTCTTTGATGCGTCTCAACCTAGATAAAAAACATTCTGGATACATTGCACGCTTAGAAATCGTATTGCCGCCGATTCCCCTAAATACGCTACGCATGCTCACCTTATAAAAAAAAAACGACATAAAGCCTGACTGATCATATAATTGATCTCAAAGGTACGTGTGTTTTTTAATGTTAACTCACGACTAACAAGCACAGAGTTGCTTCCTGTGATTAAATACAGCTTTGTGCCACAAGTACCTTGGATAAAGCTAACCTTTAAGACAGCTCCACTATCTATATTGTGATTCAACTCGCTAGAAACACGTCAGCGCTTGTTTACATATAACATCTCTACCGCCCGAACAGCTGGACTAGCCAATAGTGTTTTCTGAAATTGGAGAAATACAATTTACTCACAAAGCTGGAGCCGAAATAGGGGTTTAGCCGATATACCGCCTGTTTTTACAAAAAGTTTGCTCTGTTTCTCTCTGAGTCATTTAAGTTGATCCAATAATGATAGTATGGTTTCTGATAAGTTCAAGCAAAGTATTGTAACATCGATCCACAAAAAAGGGCAAATAATAGATGTGGGAAATTACAGACCTGTAGACACAATACTGCATTGAATGGTTGTTTAGCGTCAACCGTAAAAAAATTATCCTGAGAAGAATCGAATACGCTCGGAAGCTTCATGTTTGAGCGAATACAGGAGTTACTTAGAGCGAGCCGCTCTGGTGGCTTGGTCTCGTCAAACAGCACATATTGCAATTTTCGTGAATACGAAACATATTGCAAATCTTTTGGCAATGGCATACACAGTACTTCTTGCATACTTAAAGAAGTAAATGGCCTCGTCCACGCTCCTGCCGGCGCAAAGCAATTCTACCACCGCCACTCTCCGCTTCAATTTATTATACGTAGATAAACTAGCACTATGTATGTTAAGATGTTATGCCTTTGTACATAACAATATGTTAGTCGGAGGCCTTACATAGTCTACATAAATGGCCGGGTTCTACTTCCTACTTCCTACGTACATCTAGCATCTTACCTACGCATCTTAACAGGCACATCTGCCCGGCATACACTGGACCTATGAACCGAGACTATTCCGTTCACGGTCAGAGTAATTTGCTGCAGTTCTAGTTTCAGCCATCAGGCGGTTTTTCCCTGCGTCTTAGGGAAAGCGGATAACCTCGGCTTTTACCTCCTGCTTGCCTCGCTAAGCGGTCGCGGCTGCGGACGTGCACTATGCGAACGTGCCGGGTTTGTCGATTTTACGTATGTTTGGCCTACGTGCCGTTAAGATGCTCTGCACATTGATGATCACACGCGTGCTACACGTCGATTATAGGTGTACGACACATCCGCGTACATGTGCGGCACGTCGTATATGCGTGCACAGTAGGTCGTCTATGCGTGCACTGCACGTCAACGACTCGTGCGATTTACGTATAATATATATATATATATAATATACGTGTATTACACGTCAGCTAGACGTATATTGCATGCCGGCTTTGCTTGCATTGCGCGTCAAGTACACGTGCATTGCACGTTAGCTATACCTGTATTGCGCGTCGGTTAGACGTGCACTGCACGTCGGCCGTACTGCTGCCTACTACGGGAAACGGGGCTGCGTGGCAAATCCGCCACCCAAATAGGTAATTGCTCTTCTTCTATATAGGGCTCACTGGAGAGCGTCGTCCGGATCGGACCGCGGTGTCAGTTTTTCTCAAACTGCTCATCTTTCTATAATTTCCGCTTGAAGGTCCATCCGTAAATCCCGGAGTCTTTTGGGGTTTTCGAATCATGGCTGGCCCTTTAGAAAGACCCGCTGGATATAGCTAAAGACATCGGGATCCTCCAGGCCAAACTAGACACCGCGTACCGGGAGCGGGACGAGGCGCGGGCACAGAAGCCCCCTCAGTCTGTCGACCGTGATGCGATCTGCTTCCGGTGCAATCTGCCCTAGTAAAAATGTAAAAAAAGCTCTGATAAAAAAAACAAATTATCCTGGTGAAAATGACTGCCAGGTATTTAAGCGTCATTATGGATACCGGTTTTACGGGTGCCCCGCATATTAAGCATATGGTTTTCAAGGTCGCCCAGAACCTGGCCGGGATTCTTCCTCGAAAGGAGAGTACAGACGGGTGCCGCGGTGTACGCGGCGCCAGCGTAGGCCTATCGAGGAAAGCCCCGGGCGAACTGGACACAGTCCCTTGTATCGGACCTCCGACGATGGTATGACGGGCCGGGGGCAACTTACGTATTTTTCGGCCCAGGTCCCCACGACACGGCCAATTCCAAACCTATATGGTATGGCTTGAAAAGTTTCAGATGGACACGTGCAACCTCTGCACGTCGGGGCAGCCGGACGATGCCGACCAGTTTATATAAATCGATTATAGCATCTAAACTGCTTCTCCATTCTAGGAACCGTATTTGAAGAGATGTATAAACTCACTTGAAAGCGTACAGCCACATTTTATGAAGAGGGTCGGTTCCTCATGAAAGAGGTGTTTCTTAAACCGCGTGGAAATAAATCTGCTAGACATCGCATGACTACGAGCAAGCCAGAATATGCAATTCTTATTTCAGTTGCAACGAGTAAGTCTAACACACAGATTCTTTGACGTTAGGCAGAATTTACTAGGAAGTCGGTGTTACGTCTACCCGAGGGCCGTGGCGTGCACTGAACACATAAGTAATATGCTTAGCGCATGTCAAGGTGGATACACGAGAACAAATTCCTATAAACACGTTAAGTTGACTCACTTTATATTATAACTTTACGTACAAAACAACCCTCTTTGTGCAAATAATGGCGTGTTCTATTCGATTCTAAGCCAGGCGTCGTCAGTTAAAACGCGATTGGCCCTGGTGCAGTCCTGTTGGGCCTTCCAGCTCTACCGCTGGCATCCCCCATAGCTAGGCGGACGTCGGCGCAGTTCCTCGTGACGAAGGCCGTCTGACAGGCCGTGCTTAGCGCACAATACAAAAATGGGAAGAGCTTCTAGCGATCCCAACTGACGCTGGGAGGGCGCAGGGCCGCAACCGGTGGGGCAGGGATAAATCACCGTGACCGTTACGCCTTCCCCACACGCTTCCTTCTTTCGAGAATGTAAGCAAACCTATTACGGTAACTATAACTCTATTTAATTCTTATTATTTGTCAACTAATAACTAACTATAACTCTATTTAATTCTTATTATTTGTCAACTTTTGACTAAGTATTTGACTGCTACCTACAAAGGTGAATAAATGAAATTGATTGATTGATGTATTTGTCAACTAAGATAAACAACAACTATAACAATGCTCGCAAGTATCGTGAGTTTTGGCCAGCCGCGGATATTCTAGTAATAGTAATAAGAAAACCCATTGTGGTTAGTTGAGGAAGAATGCACATTTCTAGCAGCATTTATCACAGTAAGTTGTTCTTTGACATTGCATTTATTGGCGATTTTAGATATGGCAGCACCCGTTACCCTTTTTACAAGTTCCCGCGTTACAGTAGTCGTGGAGAGTTCCAGTTTGCATATTCGATACCGTTCGCAACCCGAAGCATTTCCAGGGATCTTGAGTCATCAATAGGGCTTTAGAACAGATATCTCAGAAGCTGATTAATGGACGAGCGATGGTGGTTAGCCAGGAAACGAACGGCATACCACTGTTTAACCATTGTTAAGTATTGTTAAACATTTCTTTCAGTTTTTTTTCGCAGATACTTGTGCGCTGTTCAGAAAAGAGGCACAGTCATTGAGCACGTCAAGATTGAGTAAACAAAGGATACATATACACAGCCTATCATAATGTTTGCATGCAACAAATCCCATTTATCATTATCAAACCTCGGTTCACGCAAATTAGAACAAGTTTCCTTTAGATATGTACGCTTTGACAGTATGTAAACAAAATGCCAAACAATACCATTAAGGTGCCCTACTAATCATAGCGATACACCAGATAATAATAATACAACACCTTCGGTCTGGTCCTGCATATGACAATCGCCACGTATACACCAGGTATATTCAAACGCAACCTTTCATGAGGAGTGCAAAGGTGTGCCAAACATATTAAATGATTATAAATGTTTAAATAATCATTAAGTTTTGATTTAATTTCCACGGATCATTTACAAATGTAAAATACTTTGTACTGTATTATATTATTCATTTAAGAGTTGTAAGACATATTTAAAGCCCCCCTGCTATGGGGTGTGTGAATATATTTTTAGAAGACTATACGCGGGCCAAAATGTGTGGCAGAATCAGTAAGACAAGTTGAGGCCGAGGCAAGCGACAGGCTTTAAGCTCTTAAGCACATATGAATGATATCTAGTGTTAGTAACAACGCCTGCTTAGATTGCCGTGTTGTACGTAAATCCTGTCATCAAAAAGTAGGATTTGAGACCGCGCAGTTTTCCAAACGATGCACCAACGACGCATGCGCTTGCTCACTACGTATGATCACTGACAGACAGTTAACGAGATAGCCTGCCTAGTTTGTTTTACGTTGAAACAACACTAGAGCAGCCCAGTAGTTACGTGTCATTCGTTTTGAAGCATCGCTTCGGTGTGGTATCTGTTGCGGTCGTCCTTCCAACAACGGTCGTGTTGCCGGTACGTCACAAAGTTTTGCCGTGGACATCTTCCGTTTGTCAATAGCTTAGATTGCGCATTTTAATTTGCGCTTCGAGATCGAGATTTTGTTGAGTCCTTAGATTAAGGCCTCAAGGCGCCTACATGTAATTTACGCACACGATTTTGTTATGCTCATCGATCCGCATGAGCAGTTACATTACAATTTGACAAGACACTAAAATGATTCATAACATGACAGAATCCAGTAATAGCGGAAGCATTTAACCAGACACCAAAGATATGTTACTTAACCGTCGTATAATCACCAAATTCACACAATTCTGAACGGTGGCTACTTGGTTACTTAGATTGGGTCACGTTATGCCGACGCGACGAGGACGCCCGGGAACGCGAGCATCTAGGTAAATTAATATCGCGAGATTGTTTATAATAATGTAGATGTTACTTGGAGCACAGCAAATTACACTGATCTGCGAAGTGTTAGGGTTTGATATATATATATATATATATATATATATTTATATAGAGACGTCTAACTCTACCTCGTACGGATATGCGTTTCCCTATATGTATATGCTCCGGCGGGTACGAGAATGATGTATTCCATCAGGATGACATTTCTGCGATTGTGTTTGCTGGGTAAGCGACAAAGCAGACGGTGTTCAAGGTGCCTTTCACAAACTAAGCAGAAATACAAACGAGAAGAAAATGTAATAAAATAACAAGTCAAGTAACCCAGGCGAAAGAAACCGATGTGGTCACAATATGTTACATTGAACATATCATATTTATGTATATATATATAGTATTATTCTCATATATAAATATTGTACTACCATGCAGTTTGAGCGGAGCGATGCAAGTGACTACGTCGTACGTATGCTTGCATACATGTTTTTTGTAACAGGTACCAGGCGTTCAATGCACGTAGAGCTGCATCAGCTTGGACGGAGTCGTTTTTCTGCACGACAAGAGTACTAGTGGGATACGTCATAGCTTGGTTGGTGGTCGGACCAAAGGAATACGAACGAACAAACGAATTAGACAGGACCAGACAAGACTGCCAATCGCCGATATCGACCCAAGGCGCTTCATCCGTGAAACACCTCACCAACCTCCTATGTCCAAGTAAGTCATGTTCATCGTTTCCTTAACTACTAGCCTAGCTAGTCGAATCCAGTTACTAATATGCCTACGTATTAGTGAAACTGTTGTGGCCTTTTGTAATGAGAATTGGCCGCATCGAGGGTTGCCGTGGTGCTCGCTCTGCTTCGTTAAGATAATCCGTGGCATTGTATGCCAACATGCATCGAAAAAAAGGAACGGATGTGAACCGCCTAGGAAGACCGTGGATTTAAATCCACGCGCTTAATATTAGTTACTGTGGTGGTGGGCTATAATCAGCCGAATATGCGAATGAGAGAAATTAAACGACGGGGAACACAGATTCTTAATGAAAATGATTAATGCATTGCAATCCTCCGTTATGGATTATCATATATTTGACAATATCCTAAATAAAACAAAAAATACTTAAGAACAATTATTGTAACGAATGCGTACCTAAAAGTAAATTGAGTTCGCGTTTATCTGGCTTAGCACATTATGTAATGCCCTTTGGTCGTCAAGGAGCGCTCAATAAAAAACATTCTGTTCACGTTTAAGGGAATGTGCCTTGCTAGCGCTTCGGACTACTTTATGTATGCCATTTTTTGATAACGTGTCGTGCGTCTACCGCATTTATGGAAGAACAATACCGGCGTTTTGTGGTTTTACAGATAGGCGACCGTCATCCGCTGAGTAGAAGTAGTCTCGTGATACCGCCACGCTCGCGGCGCCAACACAGCGAGTAGTCAACCAAACGATCATGGAGAGCGTTATTCAGGAATTGCAACAGCTCAGATCTCTTCCGTGTCAACTCGAAAGCAAGGAGGACACTATTTGCGGCATACGAACAAGTTCTTTGCATCAATGCCCCGTCTTTAACAAACACCATGATTGGCAGAAGATGCTCGAGGAGATTTCCGATGAGAGCATTGCGATATTTCAAAATTTTCTTGAGGGCAGAAAAAACGGCGACATTAATGACGTTTTTGAAATAATGGCGTTTGCCTGCAAAATCGAGTGGGAAGATTTCCAGGCGAATTGCGCTCGGGAAGCGTGTGGTATCAAAGTGCCAGACGAAGCATTATCGGAGACCATCATCAGTGTTGTTGGAGCTCTTGTGCGATTTCTGCCAGTAAGCACATCGGTGCAGTACGCACGTTTAGTAGACAAATGTTGCAGGAAAGACAACCTGTTGAAAAACTGCTTGTTAGAGTCGATGGAGACGATCCTTCACGAGCGAAAAAACGCGGCATATGACCCACTAAATATTCCATTCTTCGAAGTTGAAGCTACGGTCGCTCTTATGAAAAATATTCATGGGCAGAACATTACGGCGATCCTTCATAATAATAAATGGTTGCCTGTCAATCTGTTCGGTAGTAAATTCTGCCCATTCGAGGCTCGGGTAAAACAATTCCACTTGTCACTGGGGCGATACGTAGTATATCAGGAGTCTACCCGTCGCGTGCTCATGAAGGATCTCCAGTCTGACACCCAAGCTAAAATCATCTTCGAGACCTCCAAATTTTTCCGGTCGCGGTGCAATCAACTACACTTAATCTTCAACAACTGTTTAACTGGATGTGACGAGCTGTACGAATGGAACGACCAAACGCGAGAGTTTGCTATGCAGTTTTCCAATCCAGTAGTAAGGCTCAAAAGTGCTCACCGCAGCGACGACGATCGTCTTATTCTTAAACTTGAGTTTCCGATCTATATTTCAACCAAACAATGTATTGGTGAAAATGATGATGAATGTCTCGATAGTTGGAAACTCAATGTAAGCCAAGGCTATTTTGAGCCGCCTGGCTCTAAAGAACTGCAGGGAATCACCTATATACAAGGCAAATCCCTCTATCTCGGGTACAACAAATTAGGAACGCATTGTGTTCACAAGGGCGTTTACGAAACAATTGTACAGTACGGGAGACAAACAGCCTGTTCCTCTAAATACCCTTATAGACGCTACAGTTTCATGCACCAGAAGAGCGACATTCATGGGAAGGTAATTGCTTTCAGCGATCTGCTTTTATTTTGATATTCTACAATTAAAGATGTACCATGTAAGTGGACCGTTTCTGCTCGCTAATGCCGTCAATCATCTAACTGTAAAGTAAAAACCATAGTGTTAGAAATTCATACCCATCCTTTTTTTTGGGAGGACTAACTGGGAAATGCAGAACGCGCACACGGTCAACACAGCAGGATTGTCTTCATACCCATCCTTAACAAAAATAAGACCACAACAAGTTGTGTTTGAAATAAAGTTTTCAAGCAAACGACGCTATAAAGATGAGTAGTTCACACAGGCAGCATTACGACCGCATTTAGTGAAAACAAATATACGCTTACAGTAAGTAAATGTATTTTAGTGAACGAATTAACCTGTGCAATTTTTGTATTGTTGTTATGTTATTGTTTATGCTTAGGTAAACGAATCTAGTTGTATTTAAGAGCCATATATAAGGCGCATCGCGGTATCAATAAATATATTATAAGAGTCATGTATGGCTAAAAATGCTATGTCAACTCTCTACCGACGATTTTAAAAACGCTAAGCTATAGCTATTCGAAAAATATTTGCAAAGAGATAGGAACGAAGTTATAAGAATTTCCGGTCTATCATCACGTCGAGTCTAACATACAGGATGGGCCATAATTATAGCAACAACTCTGAGAGGTCATTATAAACAACATCGGATACAAGCATGGCGATCACATAGTTTATTCAGTGCATACATTGAGAAAAAGAAATATATATATATAGATTTTTTTTAAAATATATATATCGAGCAAGATGGCTTAGTGGCAAAGTTTTTGCCTTGCATTTGGGAGGACTGGGTTCGAGACCGGCCACTCTTAAATTGGTTTGCATGGGTTTCTAATTTAGACAAGGTAAATGCCGGAGTGGATTAAAAATCAGCCACGACACGAAAAAATCGTACACGAGCATAAGCCTTGCGGAAAAAAAAACAATTATCTATATATTATATCACTTAAGTAATTGACATTTGTTTTCACAGACGCCCGTAGTGTCATTCAAGCGCTATCGACTGTTGATCGCAGGTAGGAACGTCAGGTTTGTCCAGTTGCTCGCGATGGGCTTGCTCGAGCTCGTTCAATTTTTGGAATCGAGTAATGCAGCCAAACTTTAACCACCAAAACGACAGAAAACTTGTTTAAAGCACCCGTGAAGCTACGGACTGTGAAAGAGTGCTTAACCGATCGCAAGAAAGGTCGCAGCCATGATATGGGCCGGAATATCGACAACCCGCATAAAGCCGTTGACCTACCGCAAAACACGACAGCCGAATTTTATCGACAGAGGACTTCAGAACTCATTTTACACATAAAGTACAAAACCACTTTAAAAACCGACCGAGGGCGTTCCAACAGGGGCGGAAAAGGCGCCCATAGAGGCAGAACCGTGCAGGAGTGGTGCAAAGAACTCCTGCCTTTCGCACAAGTCGGAGTGGCAGCCGCAGATCCCGGACTTCAACCTTATGGATTTTTCTTCGTGTAGAAGTTTGAGAGCCGCTCCTGGAACTACTCGAATTCAAGCGTTGTACGAGCACACGCAGCCCTTGGAGAGTAGTGGGACAAACTTGACGTTTCCTACATGTGACCGACAGTCGGTAGCGTTTTGAGGAAACTGCGGGCTGGCGTGAAAAAAGATGGATTATTTGTGTAATATAAATCTTTCCTCAATAGCTAAGTCATGTATTTTAGGTGCCACTTTCATTCTAAAGAGGCTCATAGCGTTCTCCATGTCTGCTTTTCCCATATTGACACGAAGCATAATTGCTGCCGCGCTTTCTGTTATTCTTGGTCTTTTGTGAATGCTAATCGTAGTGTTTAAGTTCCTTCCAAGTGTTTCAAATAACCAATGAGTTGCAAATTTTAGTTGTCAATTCGAATGCGCTTGTCGTTAGACGCCGAAATCGTTTCCTTTCTTGACTAAATTGTAAAACTTGGTATTTGCCGTGTTTATAGAAGGCCTATTCTATTTTAACCCAGCGAGAAATTATTATAGATAATTTTTGATGCGCGCCTAATTGTTAGCCTGACCGTTATCACAAGATCAATGCTCTTCGGTGTGCTTGTGCTAACAAGCTAACTTACGTGTGTCTTCAGGCAATAGTGTGATTTAGATTACTTGCAGAGATATAATTGAGCAGTTCCGTTAACTCGACTTTTGGAACCGTGATGAATAGCATGAACAGGTATGTGAAGGTATGTTTTTCTTTACGCGAAATATGTAAACCAACTACTGGTTAATAAAGGTATTTAACTGTTGCTGCAACATCATCTGCGTAAAATGTGTTTGTTGCCTTTTAATTTCTTAACACTCTACTTTGTACAGGTTAACATACAGTATGAATAGAAATTGGCCAGCTGTGTCGTCTTGAGCTGCGCCCACCGTAAGCTGGATCCTCCTGTCTATGAGATTCCTTTTATTCATGCTGATGTTGTAGTTGTGCTATAGAATGCTTCGGAGGAGATTAAACATCGTAGCCGTAATGCTACTCGCCTCAAACTATTGTTAGAAAGCAATCACGAAAAAAAGCAATCAAAAGCAGTTAGACGATCTACAAAAATAGTATACATGATTTATTTGTTCTTACAACTCTTTAATACGTAGCGTATACGTTATTTTTAAGCTGTTTCTGTCAACCTTCCTGGTAGAAACCCATTTTGTTGTGCTGGTTTAAGATCTCTAGATCAATCATTTAATTAAGCGACAAGTAGAGAGATCAGTATTTTATATATGACACTGCCTTGGGTAATACCTCTGTAATTCTGTGGGTCAATAGAGCAATTACGCTCAGGGTTGTACGCCTTGACGCCAATTTTCCTTGGTTTATGCCGCTACTAAACAGTGAAAACCTCGTGAGGACTAGTACTATGTCTGGTATTACCGCCAACGGAATCACGGAGACGATTGCGTCGAAAAAATAACATTTTCTAGTCTTCTTAAGTCTCATGTGAGTCGGCCTTAGACAGACTGATCGGCAGCTTTCAGTATTTTTTCATATATGATAAATAATTTATTATCCAATTGTAGGGTTATAGGGGTATGGTAGTATTATATATAGTATATTAGATAATTGGTAATCCAAAAATAAAACAAGTAGCAATTTTTATAAAGCTAGACACAGTATAATGGCAATTTGAACAGAATAATGGTTCTTGGACTACATCGGATGGGTTTTGGAAAGCATGCAACAGTCCGCCAATACTCGAGTCTTATCAACACGTCTTATTTCACAAAGATTTTATAAATAAATGTAATGGTTTAACAAAAGGGCTCAAAAAAGAAAAATCGCACGATTTCTTGTTTTGTAAAGCCTTGCTAGGCACAGCAGTTCTGGCCCTTAAACTGGCCAGTGGAGATGGCTTTTAGCGATTTTTCCTCATGCACCGGCACTGGGCCGTCTAGTCTATTAATTGGGGCCTTTCTGACTGTTTGCAGGAGGCTTTCCAGAGTCTTTTGTTCGAGCACTGACGCTTTTACTTTGATTATTCTGGTTAGTGTGGCTCCATGATGTTTTCTATGTGGTAAGGCCAGCATCAAAGATAGAGCTGACATTAGGCTATTATTATTATTCACATTCTAACGGCTTCTCAGCCAAATTTTGAGGATAGAACATCTAATCTACAAAGTGGCGCGGACAGTTATTTCATCACGCCGAGAATGAAAACGGCGGTTTTCTTTGGAAAGGCAAGAATTTGACAGCCACAGCAAAGCTAGTAACGAAGCAATTGTAATGGCTAATGAGTTCCAATGCCCGTGGTGTTCCAAGTGCTTTCCTACGAAGAGGGGTATCCAAATTCACGCAGGAAGGTCTCATAAGCAGAAGATAGCCGAGATTAGTGGATCAGCAGCGCTCCAACAAGCCACCGCCACTAATAGCAGCATCTCACAGCCAATGGTTTCTTCTCGTGCTCCGCTAGTAGAACCTTCTTCTCACTCCACCAGCCAACCGCCAGCGAATGGAGGACCGTCACCTAACCAACACCTGCCGCCCTCTTCTCCCTCTCCTCTTCACCGGTTTCTTGCCAACGCTAAGATGACACGCAAGGTGCTGCGCAGGATTCCAAAGGGAGCAAGCTCTTCCACCGTCTGCTTAAAGATGTTGTGAAAAATAATGACGAATCGAGCTGGACCGCGCTGCTCACTCTCGCCCCAAAAGTCCTCCACGTCGACCAAGAAACTCAAAGAGAACATAGCCTGGCCAGCGTAGTCAAGGAAAAGGTGGCTCTCTTCGGAAGTGCAGATCTCAGTCGCGTAGAAGCCGAGGATCGAGACAAAACTGCAATAACGGATAAAGCCCATGCTCAGATTGCTGCTCACAAGCTCTCCATGGATTGTAATGTGCGAAGCGCCATTAGAATCTTGTCTTCTGACGACACGATTGCATCCGTAACGGAGGAGTCGATTTGTGAGATGAAGGCAAAGCACCCTTCTGCTCCTGCAGGGGACGTGGTTCCACCGTCCCCCATCGGCTTTCCTGCGGTCGGGTCGTGCTCGAGCGATGATGTCGCCAAGGCACTTCGTACGTTTCCATCTGGTGCGGCGGGAGGACTCGACGGCCTCAGGCCCGACCATCTAAAATGCCTTCTTCCTGCCAACGGAAACCACAACGATGTGATGGAAACACTTGCCAAGGTATGCGACATCATACGTAACGGGCAAGTTCCGGAGGCTGTGAGAAGCGTCATATATGACGGGTGGCTCATCGCCCTGAAAAAGAAAACTGGGGGATACCGACCCATAGCCGTTGGTTGCACTCTGCGGAGATTGGCCACAAAGACCCTGCTTCCCCAGGTCAAAGTGAAAAACTACCTGCAGCCAAGGCAGATGGGGTACGCCACTGATAATGGGGCGGAAATAATTGTTCATACAGCTCGCAGCTTTCTCGAAAACAACGAGAAATGTTGCCTCTTAAAATTAGATTTCAAGAATGCTTTCAACTTAAACAAATGGGGACACCTATTGACAGAATGTTTCCAAGCACGCCCCAGCCCTCTATCCAATGATGCACTAGGCGTATAGCAGGCCGACTTCCCTCATGTTCGTTGAGACTGAAATCACGTCATCAGCCGGTTGTCAGCAGGGGGACGTAGCGGCTCCACTTGCGTTTAGCCTGCTTCTGCATTAGTACGTTAACCAGGTAAAATGCAGGGTCCCTCTGTTCTACCTCGACGATGGGACCCTCCTTGGCAACGATCCGTCGGTGTTACTCAGAGACATCAAAGATCTTAGAGCGTTTGAGCAATAAAGCGGGCTGCAGCTCAACCCCTCTACATACGAGCTTCCTTCAGGGTTTCGAAGACGAAAAAAGATAGCAGGTAATCACGAATTTCAACAGCAAGCTCCCGGGCATTCTTGTAAACAACCGGTGTGAGCTGGACCTGCTAGGTACGGCGGTGTTCCCCGACATGAATGGACCGATACTGGCCGAGTAGGGAGAACAACGCTCCCGGCTTTACCAGCGGCTGGGACATATCGGGAGACACCAAGCCTACATTCTGCTCCGGCACGGAATGGGAGTGCAAAAGGTCTTGTACGTACTACGGACTTTACCTGCCTTCCTTTTGCCGTCAGAAACTTTGGATCTTGACGACCAGGTGAGGAGAGCCTTGGAAAACATCCTTGACCTGACGCTCGAGGATAAGGAATGAGCATTCGCTCGGCCACGGATCTTGCTTTGCCCGCCTTCCTGGCATCGTCACATAGCTGCGCCTCCGCAGTGGCCACTACTGCCGGCGGATCCATCAGCCACCAACAAGACGCCGTTCGGCTCTGGGACGCGCGTCAGTCTGGTCGTCCTTCTGAGGAACAGGTCACTAGACAGAAGAGGTGGGACCAAATCGCCACTCAGGCTACCCACTTAACTCTTTTGTCGGCCTGCGAGTTAGATGTAGACAATATTAGACTGAAAGCGGTCTCATCCGACGCCGCTAGAGCGTGGCTCGACGTGTTTCCCTACGAGCTCGTAGGCAGTAAGCTGGCCGACGACCAGTTCCGTGCACTCGAGTAATAACAATGATGTTATATAATTAATATATTAGTGTTGTGATACATGTACATAATGATAATAATAAAACCATGTTTCCCTATTATTATTATTATTATTATTATTACTGTTGTTATTAGTCGATGACCTGGATTAGATGGGCTGCGCCCCGGACACCTCCGGGACATGCTGGACAACTCAGTACCCTCATCTGGAAGACTTCTAGAAGAAGTCTGCTTTCTGGTGACCTCGGCACTAAACGGCAGCCTGCCTTCCTTATGCCTGACAATCTTTTACGGGGCAAACCTTACGGACCTAATAAAGAAGGACGGCTTAATCCAACCTATAGCATGTGGCCTCACGACCAGAAGGCTTGTAGCAAAAGTGGCTATCACCATCAAAAAGCTTTTTATAATGAAAGCATTAGGACCGAAGCAAGTAGGGGTCTTTATAGCAGGAGGTGCGGAGACAGCCGTTTAGGCTGTAGGAGCATATATATATATATATATATATATATATATATATACAGACGGTCCTGTGCGAGTTTTAGTCAAGCTAGACCTTAGCAACGCTTTTAACACAATACAACGCGACGTAATGAGAAGCCCGCTAAACATCTGGTACCTAGATGATGGTACATAGGAGGACCGGCAGAAGTGGTGGCCGCTGACATACTCAAGGTTACGCAGTTTGTGGATGAAGGGGGGACAGTTCTCAGTCTTTCCAAATGCGAAGTAATAACGTTGTGGCGATTACCAAAAAACGAGACAAAGCATACAAAACAATTGCTGCCGTTTTACCAGGCTGCAGGCGAACCTCTAACCCGGCTGAGTTAGAGGTTCTTGGGGCTCCACTCAGTCCACAAAGTATTTTAAAGACTTTAAGAGATAAACGCCGCGCGTTGCTACAGACGCGACCTCGTCTGTTGGCTATGCACTCACAAGCGGCATGCCTTTGGAGACATAGTTTAGGTTCCCCTAAATTCAACCACACACTGCGCACTTCACCGACAAGCCAATGTCCCGACGCCCTGCAAGCGTATGACGACTCTACGAGGGACATATTGAGCGAAGTTCTTAACATTGACTTCACGGTATTCAATAATAATACTAATAATAGTATTTTTTAAGCAAGGGTTTATTATCATTATGTACATATATCACAATTACTAATATATTAATTATATAACAGCTATAATATTGCTTAAATTATTATTGCTCGAGCGTCGATGACCACTCAACATCATCTTGGCGTTGCCTCTCTGGAGCTCCAACGACACCCTCTGTCGGAGAAACGCGATCGATCTTGGCTCCGCTGTAGCCTCAAAGAGCTTCTTCCCAAGGTCTTTCGTCAGTTTGAGTGCATTCTTGCTTCAAACGCCACTGACTCGAGACCAAACGCCATAACAACGTGGTCCTCAAGAAGATGCGCGTATAGGCGCCGTTTGTGCATCTGCCGTTGGTGAATGATGTGGCCGACACCCGCGCTGGCTAATACACGATAGCCGAGGGCGTACGTGTCGGAGACAGTGACGTCCCACGCCAGCGGCCGATTACGGTCCCAGTCCTGGCTGGTGAGGCCATCCTGTTGACGCCTGTCATCCCTCTGCAGTCCACCAGTAAGACGCGGTAGCCGGCTTGTCTGAAAGCGGCCCTGCGTAAGCCCTCCAGCTTAGTGCAGCTAGGCCACGCTCATCCACCGTTCCGCCACATGCACATCCTCTCTCTCAAACATGGCAATGCCAAGTCTGAGGCCACTGGCGGCACGGAACTGGTCGTCGGCCAGCTTACTGCCGACGAGCTTGGACGGAAACACGTCACGCCCCGGCAGCGTCAAATGAGACCGCTTTCAGTCTAATATCGTCTACATCTAACTCGCAGGCCGACAAAAGAGTTAAGTGGGTAGCCTGAATGGCGATGACGCGCGTCCCAGATCCAAACGGCGTCTTGTTAGTGGCTGATGAGTCCGCTGGCAGCAGTGGTCACTGCAGAGGTGCAGCAATGTGATGCGGCAAGGAAGGCGAGCAAGGCAAGATCCGTGGCCGTGCGAATGCCCATTCCACCCAGCCGGACCGGTAGGCTTGCCTGCGTCCATGCCCAATCCTCGAGCATTAAGTCAAGGATGTTTTCCAAGGCTCTCCTCACCTGGTCGTCGAGATCCAAAGTTTCTGACGGCAGAAAAAAGGCAGGTGAAGTCCGTAGTACGTACAAGACTATTTGCACTTGCATTGCGTGCCGGAGCAGAAAGAAGGCTTGGTGTCTCGCGAGATGGCCTAGCCGCTGGTAAAGCCGGGAGAGTTGTTCTCCCTTCTCGGCGAGTACCGGGCCAATCATGTCGGGAAACACCGCCGCACCCTGTAGAGGTAGCTCGCATTTAGCGGGGTTGAGCTGTGGCCCGCTCCATCTGCCGCGGCTGCAGGTAGTCTTTCACATTGACCTGGGAAAGCAGGGTCTTTGTGGCCAATCTTTGCCGAGTCCAGCCAAAGGATATGGGTAGCTATCCCCCGATTTTTCAGAGCGATGAGCCACCCGCCATATATGACGCTTCTTACAGCCTCCGGAACTTGCCCGTTACGTATGATGTTGCATACCTTGGCGAGTGTTTCCAGCACATCGTTGTGGTCCCCGTTGGCAGTAAGAAGGCATTTTAAATGGTCTGGCGTGAGGCCTTGCGCCGCACCGAATGGAACGGTGCAAAGTGCCTTGACGACAACCTCGCTCGAGCACGACCCGACCGCGGTCAAGCCGATAGGGGACGGTGGCACCACGTCCTTGGTAGGAGCAAGAGGGTTCTTTGTCATCATCTCACTAATCGACTCCTCCGTTACGGACGCAATCGTGTCGTCAGGGGACAATATTCTTATGGCGCTCCGCACATTAAACTCCATGGAGAGCTTGTGAGCAGCGATCTAGGCGTGGTCCGAGTGCTCACCACCGGCTGCACATAGCTAAGCAGGAGGCAAAGTCACTGGTCAAACTGAGGTTGGATCCAGGTCCTTGGGAGGAACGTACAACGTTGCATGCCCGTTAGGCAGCCGTCATTACAACGTTGCATGCCCGTTAGGCAGCCGTCATTACAACATATGACATTCGGATATCCGGACTCGGTAACTTTCTCACGTTGTTCAGTCTTACTGTAAGCGTAGACGCGTTTTGGCTCGTAGGTCGCGTTAGGATTAGACGCTGCTATACATAGGTAGCACAATAGTTGAGCAATAACGTTATACTGGTGTTTAGTGATATTGGAGAGTCACCTGGTACATCATTTAGGGCATAAGGTTCGAGATTCCCAAGGAATGCCTACCATACTGTTTTAGATAGCAGACAATCAGCACGTCGTAAAATAAAGCATGTTTTACCCGAACAAGGAATTCTCCCTGGTTTAGAACCAGATTGATTAGCTTCAAATGTTTGTTTAATTTCAGCCGTAAAATGTCTATGGTACGCAGTCAAATTCACACAAATGTCGCTCGATTATACTGCTATAATGCTTTATATATATATATATATATATACCTGAGCCTACCTGTCTACCTCTACTCAATACCATAGGGCAGTCTTACGTCTGCCGCGCGCACGTCGTCACTGTCGTCACACCGTCGGACGCGTCTCAGTCGCCGCAGGGCTAAGGGATTGCCGAGTATATGTTACGCCGAACGCTAGAGATCACAAAGCGGAAAGGAAAATTATCATTGGTTCGCCGGACTACGCTAATAGCTAAAGCCTAGCGATGCAAAGTCTCTTCGCTTGTTGGAGCCTGGACCTGCCGAATACAGGGTCGTGTATGAATTCATGTCCCACAGGGCTGGCCCTAAGGGCAATCGCCTGTCCGCTGTTTGCAAATGTGCGCTGGGAGCCACCTGGCTCAAGATGCTCTCCTGTTTCCGTCTGTACATTCACGTGCGCCGTCGGCAACAGTGAACGGCCTCCCCGTTCCACCGCTTAGGTTAGCTGTAGAGCACTAACGGTCGCTCAGTTTTTTCTCCTGTTTAGTTTAGCGTCAACCGTAAAAAATCTCCCGAGAAGAACCGAATACGCCCGAAAGCTGCATGTTTGAGCGAACGCAGGAGTTACTTAGAGCGAGCCACTTTGGTGGCTTTGGTCTCATCAAACAGCATATATTGAATTTTTTTGTGAATACGAATCATAATGCAAATCTTTTGGCAATGGCATACACAGTACTTCTCGCATACTTAAAGAAGGGAATGGTCTCGTTAATGCTCCTGCCGGCGCAAAGCAATTATACCACTGCCACCCTCCGCTCTAATTTATTATACGTAGATGAGCACTATGTTTAGATGTTATACCTTAGTACATAACACTATGTAAGTCGAAGGCCTTACATAATCTACACAAATGACCGGGTATTACTTCCTACGTACACGGACATCTAGTACCTACGCATCTTAACAGGCACATCTGCCCGGCATACACTGGACCTATGAACCGAGACTATTCCGTTCACGGTCAGAGTAATTTGCTGCAGTTCTAGTTTCAGCCATCAGGCGGTTTTTCCCTGCGTCTTAAGGAGAGCGTCTAGCGTCGGCTTTTACCTCCTGCTTGCCTCGCTAAGCGGTCGCGGCTGCAGACGTTCACTATGCGAACGTGCCGGGTTTGTCGATTTGTACGTATGTTTGGACTACATGCTGTAAAGGCGCTCTGCACATTGATCACACGCGTGCTACACGTCGATTATAGGTGTACTAGACATCCGCGTACATGTGCGGCACGCCGCATATGCGTGCACAGTAGGTGGTCTATGCGTGCACTGCACGTTAGCCACTCGTGTGATTTACGTATAATATATATAATATACGTGTATAACACGTCAGCTAGACGTATATCGCATGCCGGCTTTGCCTGCATTGTGCGTCAAGTACACGTGCATTGCACGTTAGCTATACCTGTATTGCCCGTCGGTTAGACGGCTTTTGGGGTTTCCGGGTCATGGCCGCTCTAGGCGGCGTTGGCCCACTGGCTGACATTACGGACTCGGACGATAACTTGGGCGAGCTTGCGAGCCGCAAGGGCCCGGCAGACACGTCCCGGACAGAAGGACTGCGGATACTGCCCGGCGTGAGGCCCTTGATACCTTGTACAAAACGCTCGAAGGACTTATCAAGATGGTGATTGAGCTTTACAAAGACACCAAGATTAAGCTGAAGGAAGTTTCCCGCCACTTGGACTATGACCTTCGCCTGACACCGTGGCGAATGCTTGGAAAGTTGCAGTTGGACACGTGCAACCTCTACACGTTGGGGGAGCCAGACGATGTCGACCAGTTTATATAAATCGATTGTAGCATCTAAATCGCTCTCTATTCTAGGAACCGTATTTGAAGAGATATATAAACTCACTTGAAAGCGTACAGCCACATTTTATGAAGAGGGTCGGTTCCTCATGAAAGAGGTGTTTCTTAAACCGCGTGGATATAAATCTGCTAGACATCGCATTACTACGAACAAGCCAGAATATGCAATCCATATTTCAGTTGCAACGAATAAATCTAACACACAGATTCTTTGACGTTAGGCAGAATTTACGGTGTTACGTTTACCCGAGGTCCGTGGCGTGCACTGAACACATAAACAATATGCTTAGCGCATGTCAAGGTGGACAACACGAGAACAAAATCCTAATAAAAACGTTAAGTTGACTCACTTTATATTATAACTTTATGTACAAAACAACCCTCTCTGTGCAAATAATGGCGTGTTCTATTCGATTCTAAGCCAGGCGTCGTCAGTTAAAACGCGGTTGGCCCTGGTGCAGTCCTGCCGGGCCTTCCAGTTCTACCGCTGGCATCCACCATAGCTAGGCGGGCGTCGGCCCAGTTCCTCGTGACGAAGGCCGCCTGACAGGCCGTGCTCAGTACAAAATACAAAAATTGGAAGAGTTTCTAGCGATCCCAACTGACGCTGGGAGGGCGCAGGGCCGCAACCGGTGGGGCTGGGATAAATCACCGTGACCGTTACGCCTTCCTCACACGCTTTCTTCTTTCGAGAATGTAAACAAACCTATTACGGTAACTATAACTCCATTTAATTCTTATTATTTGTCAACTAATAACTAACTATAACTCTATTTAATTCTTATTATTTGTCAACTTTTGACTAAGTATTTGACTGCTACCTACAAAGGTGAATAAATGAAATTGATTGATTGATGTATTTGTCAACTAAGAGAAACAACAGCTATAACAATGCTCGCAAGTATCGTGAGTTTTGGCCAGCCGCGGATATTCTAGTAATAGTAATAAGAAAACCCATTGTGGGTTGGTTGAGGAAGAATGCACATTTCTAGCAGCATTTATCACAGTAAGTTGTTCTTTGACATTGCATTTATTGGCGATTTTAGATATGGCAGCACCCGTTACCCTTTTTACAAGTTCCCGCGATACGCGTAGTCATGGAGAGTCCCAGTTTGCATATTAGATACCGTTCGCAACTCGAAGCATTTCCAGGGATCTTGAGTCATCAATAGGGCTTTAGAACAGATATCTCAGAAGCTGATTAATGGACGAGCGAGGTGGGTAGCCAGGAAACGAACGGCATACCACTGTTTAACCATTGTTTAAGTATTGTTAAACATTTCTTTCAGTTTTTTTCGCAGATACTTGTGCTCTGTTCAGAAAAGAGGCACAGTCATTGAGCACGTCAAGATTGAGTAAACAAAGGATACATATACACAGCCTATCATAATGTTTGCATGCAACAAATCCCATTTCTCATTATCAAACCTCGGTTCCACAAATTAGAACAAGTTCCCTTTAGATATGTACGTTTTGACAGTATGTAAACAAAATGCCAAACAATACCATTAAGGTGCCCTACTAATCATAGCGATACACCAGATAATAATAATACAACACCTTCGGTCTGGTCCTGCATGTGACAATCGCCACGTATACACCAGGTATATTCAAACGCAACCTTTCATGAGGAGTGCAAAGGTGTGCCAAACATATTAAATGATTATAAATGTTTTAAATAATCATTAAGTTTTGATTTAATTTCCACGGATCATTTACAAATGTAAAATACTTTGTACTGTATTATATTATTCATTTAAGAGTTGTAAGACATATTTAAAGCCCCCCTGCTATGGGGTGTGTGAATATATTTTTAGAAGACTATACGGGGGCCAAAATGTGTGGCAGAATCAGTAAGACAAGTTGAGGCCGAGGCAAGCGACAGGCTTTAAGCTCTTAAGCACATATGAATGATATCTAGTGTTAGTAACAACGCCTGCTTAGATTGCCGTGTTGTACGTAAATCCTGTCATCAAAAAGTAGGATTTGGGACCGCGCGTTTTCCAAAACGATGCACCAACGACGCATGCGCTTGCTCACTACGTATGATCACTGACAGACAGTTAACGAGATAGCCTGCCAGTTTGTTTTACGTTGAAACAACACTAGAGCAGCCCAGTAGTTACGTGTCATTCGTTTTGAAGCATCGCTTCGGTGTGGTAGCTGTTGCGGTCGTCCCTTCCAACAACGGTCGTGTTGCCGGTACGTCACAAAATTTTGCCTGGACATCTTCCGTTCGTCAATAGCTTAGATTGCGCATTTTAAATTTGCGCTCGAGATCTAAATTTTGTTGAGTCTTAGATTTAAGGCCTCAAGGCGCTACATGTAATTTACGCACACGATTTTGTTATGCTCATCGATCCGCATGAGCAGTTACATTACAATTTGACAAGACACTAAAATGATTCATAACATGACAGAATCCAGTAATAGCGGAAGCATTTAACCAGACACTAAAGATATGTACTTAACCGTCGTATAATCACCAAATTCACACAATTCTGAACGGTGGCTACTTGGTTACTTAGATTGGGTCACGTTATGCCGACGCGACGAGGACGCCCGGGAACGCGAGCATCTAGGTAAATTAATATCGCGAGATTGTTTATAATAATGTAGATGTTACTTGGAGCACAGCAAATTACACTGATCTGCGAAGTGTTAGGGTTTGATATATATATATATATATATATATATATATATATATATATATATATATTTATATAGAGACGTCTAACTCTACCTCGTATGGATATGCGTTTCCCTATATGTATATGCTCCGGCGGGTACGAGAATGATGTATTCCATCAGGATGACATTTCTGCGATTGTGTTTGCGGGTAATAGACAAAGCAGACAGTTGTCAAGGTCGCCATTTCACAACTAAGCAGACATAACCAAACGAGAAGAAAGAATACAAATAACACGTCAAAAGTGACCCAGGCGAAGAAAACCGATTGTGGGTCACAATATGTTACATTGAACATAGCAAAATATACAGTATATAATGTATAGTATATAAGATATAAGAGATAGATAAAGATAGATAATATATATTACCCTAGGAAGAGATATATATATAATGATAGAATATAGATATATATATATATATATATATATATATGTAGATATAGATAATATATATATATATATATATATATATATATATATATATATATATATAGTATTTTCTCAATATATTCTCATATATATATATTCTCATATATAGTTATTCTCATATATAAATATTGTACTACCATGCAGTTTGAGCGGAGCGATGCAAGTGACTACGTCCGTACGTATGCTTGCATACATGTTTTTTGTAACAGGTACCAGGCGTTCAATGCACGTAGAGCTGCATCAGCTTGGACAGAGTCGTTTTTCTGCACGACAAGAATACTAGTGGGATACGCCATAGCTTGGTTGGTGGTCGGACCAAACGAATACGAACGAACAAACGAATTAGACAGGACCAGACAAGGCTGCCGATCGCCGATATCGACCCAAGGCGCTTCATCCGTGAAACACCTCACCAACCTCCTATGTCCAAGTAAGTCATGTTCCTCACGGAGTATTCTTCAAGGTCTTCATCGTTTCCTTAACTACTAGCCTAGCTAGTCGAATCCAGTTACTAATATGCCTACGTATTAGTGAAACTGTTGTGGCCTTTTGTAATGAGAATTGGCCGCATCGAGGGTTGCCGTGGTGCTCGCTCTGCTTCGTTAAGGTAATCCGTGGCATTGTATGCCAACATGCATCGAAAAAAAGGAACGGATGTGAACCGCCTAGGAAGACCGTGGATTTAAATCCACGCGCTTAATATTAGTTACTGTGGTGGTGGGCTATAATCAGCCGAATATGCGAATGAGAGAAATTAAACGACGGGGAACACAGATTCTTAATGAAAATGATTAATGCATTGCAATCCTCCGTTATGGATTATCATATATTTGACAATATCATAAATAAAACAAAAAATACTTAAGAACAATTATTGTAACGAATGCGTACCTAAAAGTAAATTGAGTTCGCGTTTATCTGGCTTAGCACATTATGTAATGCCCTTTGATCGTCAAGGAGCGCTCAATAAAATACATTCTGCTCACGTTTAAGGGAATGTGCCTTGCTAGCGCTTCGGACTACTTTATGTATGCCATTTTTTGATAACGTGTCGTGCGTCTACCGCATTTATGGAAGAACAATACCGGCGTTTTGTGGTTTTACAGATAGGCGACCGTCATCCGCTGAGTAGAAGTAGTCTCGTGATACCGCCACGCTCGCGGCGCCAACACAGCGAGTAGTCAACCAAACGATCATGGAGAGCGTTATTCAGGAATTGCAACAGCTCAGATCTCTTACGTGTCAACTCGAAAGCAAGGAGGACACTATTTGCGGCATACAAACAAGTTCTTTGCATCAATGCCCCGTCTTTAACAAACACCATGATTGGCAGAAGATGCTCGAGGAAATTTCCGATGAGAGCATTGCGATATTTCAAAATTTTCTTGAGGGCAGAAAAAACGACGACATTAATGACGTTTTTGAAATAATGGCGTTTGCCTGCAAAATCGAGTGGGAAGATTTCCAGGCGAATTGCGCTCGGGAAGCGCGTGGTATCAAAGTGCCAGACAAAGCTTTATCGGAGACCATCATCAGTGTTGTTGGAGCTCTTGTGCGATTTCTGCCAATACGCACATCGGTGCAGTACGCACGTTTAGTAGACAAATGTTGCAGGAAAGACAACCTGTTGAAAAACTGCTTGTTAGAGTCGGTGGAGACGATCCTTCACGAGCGAAAAAACGCGGCATATGACCCGCTAAATATACCATTCTTCGAAGTAGAAGCTACTGTCGCTCTTATGAAAAATCTTCGTGGGCAGAACATTACGGCGATCCTTCATAATAATAAGTGGTTGCCTGTCAATCTGTTCGGTAGTAAATTCTGCCCATTCGAGGCTCAGGTAAAACGATTCCACTTGTCACTGGGGCGATACGTAGTATATCAGGAGTCTACCGGTCGCGTGCTCATAAAGGATCTCCAGTCTGACACCCAAGCTAAAGTCATCTTCGAGACCTCCAATTTTTTCCGGTCGCGGCGCAATCAACTGCACGTAATCTTCCAGAACAGTTTAACTCAATGTGACGAGCTGTACGAATGGAACGACCAAACGCGAGAGTTTGCTATACAGTTTTCCAATCCAGAATTAAAGCTCAAAAGTGCTCACCGCAGCGACGACGATTGTCTTATTCTTGAACTTGAAGGCGAGTTTCTGATCGATATTTCAACCAAACAATGTATTGGTGAAAATGATGATGAATGTCTCGATAGTTGGAAACTCAATGTAAGTCAAGAATATTTTGAGCCGCCTGGCTCTGAAGAACTGCAGGGAATCACCTATATACAAGGCAAATCCATCTATCTCGGGTACAACACATTAGGAACGTATTGTGTTCACAAGGGCGTTTACGAAACAATTGTACAGTACGGGAGACAAACAGCCTGTTCCTCTATTATCCCTTATACCCTCATGCACCATAAGAGCGACATTCATGGGAAGGTAATTGCCTTCAGCGATCTGCTTTTATTTTGATATTCTACAATTAAAGATGTACCATGTAAGTGGACCGTTTCTGCTCGCTAATGCCGTCAATCATCTAACTGTAAAGTAAAAACCATAGTTAAAAATTCATACCCATCCATTTTTTGGGAGAACTAATTGGGAAATGCGGAACGCACACACGGTCACCACTGCAGGATTGTCCTCATACCCATCCTTAACAAAAATAAGACCACAACAAGTAGAGTTTGAAATAAAGTTTCAAAGCAAACGACGCTACAAAGATGAGTAGTTCATATAGCCAGAATTACGACCGCTTTTAGTGAAAACAAATATACGCCTACAGTAAGTAAATTTCTTTCAGTGAAAGAATTACCCTGTGCAATTTTTGTATTGTTGTTATGTTATTGTTTATGCATAGGCAAACGGATCTAGTTGTATTTAAGAGCCACATATATCGCGCGCGCATTGCGGTTTATATAAATATATTATAAGAGTCATATATGGCAAACAAATTCTATGTCAACTCTCTACCGACGATTTTAAAAACGCTTAACTATAGCAGCTATTCAAAAAATGTTTGCAAAGAGATAGGAACGAAGTTATAAGAATTTTCGGTTTATCATCGCGTCGAACCTAACATACAGGATGAGCCATAATTATAGCAACAACTCTGAGAGGTCATTATAAACAACATCAGATACAAGCATGGCGAACACATAGTTTATTCAGTGCATAAAAAAAAAATATATATATATCACTCACGTAATCCACCTTTGTTTTCACACACGCCCGTGGTGTCATTCAAACGCTATCGACTGTTGGTCGCAGGTAGGAACGTCAAGTTTGTCCAATTGCTCGCGATGGGCTTGCTCGACCTCGTCCAATTTTTGGAATTTGGATTAATGCAGCCAAACTTCAACCGCCAAAACGACAGGCAACTTGTTTAAAGCACCCGTGAAGCTTCGGATTATGAAAGAGTGCTTAACCGATCGCAAGAAAGGTCGCAGCCATGATATGAGCCGGAATATCGTCAACCCGCATAAAGCCGCATAATTCCCCGCATAAATTGACGTTTCCTACATGTGACCGACGGTCGGTAGCGTTCTGAGGAAACTGCGGGCCTGCGTGAAAAAAGTGGATTATTTGTGTAATAGACATTTTTCGTCAATAAGTACGTCAGGTATATTAGGTGTCACTTTCATTCTAAAGAGTCTCATAGCGGCCTCCCTCGATGTCTGCTTTTCCCAAATTGACACGACGCGTAATTGCTGCCGCGCTTTCTGTTGTTCTCGGTCTGTCGTGAATGCTAATCGTGGTGTTAAAGTCACTTCCAAATAATCAATCAGTTGCAGATTTTTGTTGTCAATTCGAATGTGCTTATCGTTAGCCGCCGGAATCGTTTCCTTTCCTGACTAAATCGTCAAACTTGGTCTTTGCCGCGATTATAGTAAGCCTGTTCTCCTTTAGCCAAGCGAGAAATCACTATAGATCATTCTTGATGCTCGCCTAATTGTTAGCCAGACCGTTACCACAAGATCAATGCTCTTCGGTGTGCTTGTGCTAACAAGCTAACTTACGTATTTCTTCAGGCAATAGTGTGATTTAGGTTACTTTCAACGATGCCATTGAGCAATTCCGTTCAATCAACTTTTGGAACTGTGATGAATAGCATGAACAGATATGTGAATGTGTGTTTCTCTTTACGCGAAATATGTAAAGCTAATTAACTATTGCTGCAACATCATCCAGTAAAATGTGCTCGTTGCCTTTAAAATTTTTAACACTACTTTGTCCAGGTTAACATACAGTATAAATAGAAATTGGCCAGCTCTGTCGTCTTGAGCTGCGCCCACCGTAAGCTAGATCCTCTTGTTTATGATGTGCCTTTTATTCTTGCTGATGTTATAGTTGTGTTATAAAATGCTTCCGTGGAGATAAACTGTTTCTGTCAATCTTCCTAGTAGAAAGCCATTACGCTGTGCTGGTATAAAATCTCTAGATTAATCATTTAATTAAGTGAAAAGTACTGAGGTCAGTATTTTATATATGACACCGCCTAGGGCAATACCTCTGTAATTATGTGAGTCAATAGAGCAATTTCGCTCAGGCTTGTACGCCTTGACGCCAATTTTCAGAAACTCTTCCTTGGTATATGCCGCTACTACACAGTAAAAACCTCGTGAGTACTGGTACTATGGTATTACCGCCAACGGAATCATAGACGATTGCGTCGAAAAAAGGACATCTTCTAGTCCTCTTAAGTCTCATGTGAGTCGGCCTTAGGCAGACTGATCGGCAGCTTTCAAGATTTTTTCGTATATGATGAATAATTTATTATTCAATTGTAGGGTTATAGGGAGTATACTATATATGGTAGTATTATATATAGTATATTAGATTAATGGTAATCCAAAAACAAAACAAGTAGCAATTTTTATAAAGCTAGACACAGTATAATGGCAATTTGAACCAAATGATGGTTCTTGGACTACATCGGATGGGTTTTGGAACGTCTGCCAACAGTCCGCCAATACTCGAGTCTTATCAACACGCCTCCCTCTTTGCTTTGAGAGGGTAAGCCTACTGGAAAAAGCTATTGTCATCTATAAACATTTATCCGATGTTCGTTCATTTGAAGTCAATCTTATTTCACAAATATTTTTGTTACATATTATTATTATTATTATTATTATTATTATTATTATTATTATTAAATTTTTCTGTATTTCCCTACAATTGTGGGACCCAAACGTGTACCCGCGTTGGCTCACCCTTCCCCTTCTCAATCCACCCCTACACACTGCGAGCGAGAGTTGCTGACGCAGAAACTCGCCCTCGCGCTGGTCACCCGTGTTAGCACTAATTTTGATACCTAGGTCTTTGAGGAGGATACTTATGCTCTTGCTGATCGAGCCCATAGTTTCCATGGCGACGGGTTCGAAGTGATATCTCCTCCCCAAATCAGAGTATTTGCGTTTCTTTGCGATCACGGCATGTTTAGCAACCCACCCTGACCTGATGGCGCTGTGCATCAAGTATGACGGAGCCACTGTACATGATACCGTGGCAACCCAAACCAGGCATTTGCCCTTGAACCATGGCGGGATGGTGACGCCGTCTGAGTTTTGTCGTCTTTGAGGCCCAACCTGGGCTAGAAAGTGCTTGGTATGCCGGCTGTACAAAGAGCCTTCTTTAGGATCGCGTTGATTTCCGCGTGTCTGGAAGCCCTACCAGGGCTTTTAGTGCAGCTCAAAGGGTGCAGTCCGTCCACTGTTTTTCCACACGCCTTACACTCGTATGGCTCACATATGAGAGCGCCTATTCTCAGAGCGGCCACCATGCGGAAGGAGGTGTTGTCCAGCATAGTGCCCAGCTGTGGTGAAGGAAGTGCTCTTAGAAAGCCACTGCTGAAAGTGTCACGGGCAGCTATGAATACCGCTCTCTCTGTCGGGGATTGGATGTCATCTAAGATCGTGCGAGCGGTCGTTTGATACCTGTAGCCGTCAAGCATGTGCTGTGTAGGATGATGCTCCCAGGGGCCAGGGCCTATCGATTGTCTAGCTGCCGGCTCAGCTTCGTCTCTCCTTCTGCGCAGCACAGAATGAACATCCGGTTCTAACAACGTTTCCGCAAGCCCCGAGAACTCTATGATAGAGGCCGCGTAGCACAACGAAACAAGCTCTGCCACGGATCTTAGTCCCAATCGTCCTTCGCTGAGAGGAAGTGCAGCCCTTTCCCAGGATCTGTCGGTAAGAGCCACGTTTAGAACTTCACTCAGTATCTTCTTTGTCCCCTCCTCAAATGCTTGCAAATGATCACAGTGGTGACCTGTGGGGGACGTGCTTAGAATGTAGTTTAGTCTAGGTGATCCTAGGCTGTATCTCCATAGACATAAAAAAGCCTGTGCGTGCATCGCCAATAGCCGACTTCTGATACACCGGAGGGCGTCCCGCTTATCCAAGATTGTTTTCGAGATCTTCCGAGATCCAATGGGCGCTCCCAGGACTTCTAGGTCAGACAACTCAATTATCTTTGTGCCGGGTAGGGCTTCTGCAATGATTTTGCTTGCCTCATCCTGCTGGTGGGAGGTTCCACCTACAGCTATGAGCTCGCATTTAGAGGCGTTAAAAATTAAGCCTCCCTCCTCTGCAAACTTTAGCACTTAGCGTATGTCGGAGGCCACTATGTTCGCCGGGCCGCCTAGTATACCATCGTCTAGATACTACACATTTAGTGGACTTTTCATGCGGGACACTAATCCTGAGATTCCTAAACGAAATAAGGCGGGTCCAATTGGATCTCCCTGTTGTACTCCGTTGGCTGAGAGAAGAGGCTCACTTTCTCCCCAGGACAGCAGTGATGGCGTGCCGTAGCTCTGCCACGCTAAGCGAAACATTTGTGGTACTTTCGCTTTAACTTCATTAAGAATAGCATCGCGTCAAATGGTGTTGAAGGCGTTTAGAAAATCTAGTTATATCAGGACTCGTAGGGGTCCCTCTGCCTCCGTGAAAGCCCGAGTTGCGTGTGCTGCAGCTTTAGCTCCGCCTCTAACCGAAACGCCAACCTGGTGAGGTGCCACCGCCTTCACGATTGCCGTTCTATTGATGGCAATCGCTACTTTGGCAACCAGCCTACGTAAGGTGAGGCCGCACGCTATCGGTCTAATGGAACCGTCTTTTTTTCTTCAGGGCTGTTAGATCTGCCCCATAGAAGATTGGGTGGCAAAAACTTGGCAGCCTGCCACTTAGAGTCAAGTTAGTCAGAAAGCGCAGTTCCGCTAGCAGTCTTCCGGAAGAGGTTATTGTGCTGTCCAACATATCTCTCAGATGTCGAGGACGTAATCCATCCAGTCCAGGGCCAGATGCTAGTGAGAAGAAGCGAACCGCATTAACTACGAGCTGTGCCGGAACGATGAAAGGCTCTTCTGAGGGAGGTTGCTCAAAGTTGATCAAGCGGTCCCTGACGTGAGCCGGACGAGAGGGGCAGAGCGTATGTCTCCCTCAGCTAACTTGCGTTCTGCCCTTGCGGCAATCTGGCGGTCGGTGAGGTGCTCCTTGCGCGACTGTGTGAGGCTGTGGTGCGGTCTATCAGAAAGATTATCCAGCGTCTTCCATTGGGAATCTGTTATGTTCTGCCTAATTACTTAGCACAATGTGATGTCGTTGCTTTTTAGTTCTGGAATTTGCAACATGAGTGTCGGCAAAGTCATTCCTCTGTGCCAGGATTCAGCGTCTAGTCTCAACTTGAAATGAGAGAGGGCTTCCGCGTAAGCTGCGCAACAGATTCCCCTGATTCCTCTCGGAATTATTCTGACTAGCTTCGTGCTTTTGCGAACACGAGCTAAGAGACGGGTAAACATTTTTGGATCGTTGTCAGAGGCAATGTCGGCTGGGTCTCTCTGGTCCTGGGTCGGAGTATGTGGAGCGGAGCCGTCGGGTGGCCGGTCAAAGGAATGTGTGTGGGTTTGTCCTCCGTGAACACGGGTTTTATGTATGTATAGTCCGCGGAGCGATTTTACGGATTTTCTACAGACGTCGCAGATGAATGTTAGCTGGAGACGGGTTTGAGGATGATCCGGATTCGGTTTAGGGGGTTTGCTATTCATTGTTTATTATTATTATTATTATTATTATTATTATTATTATTATTATTATTATTATTATTATTATTATTATTATTATTATTATTATTTAACAATGTGAGGTATGAACGTTTATGCCAGGTTTATGGTGCTCTGCTTATTTCCTCAATTCATGGCGTCTATGATAGAAGCCACGTTTCCCCTACAGACGGCCAAAGACATCATCTCAAAAACTCTGGCCTCGCGTCTATCACCCGTAATTTATTTTATACGCTTTCCAATATACTTCAGGATTTCCGCCGTACCTGTGCTAATGGGCCCAAGTATCTTCAATGCAATGGGTACAAAGTGGTACTTCCTTGACAGCTCGAGATACTTTCCTCGTTCCAGATTCAACTGCGCTGTGACGTAGATACGACAAGGCCGCCCTGCATGAAACGGTTACATCCCATGCAAGGCTTTTACCACGTTACCATAGCGGAATGGTGACCCCGTCAGGTCGTAGCTCACTACTTCCATAAAGATCTTTCGGCTCGGGTGTGGATGGTATCCCTGCCCTTCTAAGGGCTCTTCTTACTATGGCGTTGAGTTCCCCGTGTCTTGTAAGTCTGCCGGGGCTTTTTAGACAGCTTAGAGGATGAAGACCATCATCAACAGGTTGGCCGCATGACATACATGAGAAAGGCTGCCAGACGAGCGCCTATCCTAAGGGCTAACACCATGCGGAAGGAGTTGGGGTCCAGCATGGTGCCAAGCTGCCGGAAGGGCAGTGCTTGGAGCCAGCCCCCGCTGAAAGGATGTTCAGCCGCTAAAAAACGGCACGTTCTCTTGATGATGTAAGGTCATCCATGATATCCCTTGATGATTTCTTACTTTTACAAGCGTCGAGAAAATGTTGGTTCACGTGCTCTTTCAGGGGCCCGGGGTCAAGTTGGCTCCTCATCATCGCATCTGCCAACATGGTAGTTTTCTTTAAAACGATTGTTGCATCTTCATTTACAAATGATTCCGCTAGAGAGCCAAATTGATTCAATAATGCAGCATAGCACACTGCAGCGAGGTCGATAGACCTTCTAATACCACGGCCTTCGAAGGCAATTGGAAAGCTTGCTCTTTTCCATAAGTTCTCCTCTTAACTAATGTTCAATACCTCACCCAGAATAACCCTAGTAGTCTCGTCATAAGCAGCTTCGGTATATGTGAAGGTCGGGGATGCTCGCAACAAATAGTTAAATCTTAGTGACCCAAGACTGTGCCTCCACAGACAAAGGGCCGCCTGTGGGTGCATATTTGTCAACCGTAGGCGGATTTTTACAAGAGCTTCTCGTTTTGCGCGAAGAACCCGTGGGATTCCTTCACATATGACGGGAGCACCCAGAATATCTAAGTCATCTTGTGTCGTGCAAATTATTCCCGGAAGCGCTTGCATGATCGTTTGAACAGATTCCTCTTGCTCTTGTGAATTGCCTCCTATCGCTGTAACGTCACACTTAGAGGCGTTGAGCGTCAGCCCTCCCGTTTCCTCGAACCGTAGTACGGTCTGTAGATTCTTCGCCACAACGTCCGCGGGACCCCAGGATTGCACCATCCAGATACCAGACGTTAAAGAGACTCTGTAGACTTGACAACAGATCAGAAATGCCAAGACAAAACAGCGCTAGCCCTAGTGGGTCTCCATGTTGGATACCGGTCCTGGATTCTATGGTTACATCTGTAGTCCAAGCAAGCATTGACGGACTTCTCTAGCCCTGCCACACCATCCGTAGGAGTCTTGGAGCCTTCTTTTGTACTTCATCAGACATTTGATCTCTTCTTAATGTATTAAACGCATTTCGAAAGTCTAGTTTAACTAGCACGTTTGTCGGGCCCTCTGCCTGCAAAAAGGCACGCGTAGCATACACGGTGGCTTCTGCTCCTCCTCTAGTGGCAACCCCAACTTGGTGAGGAGAGACCGCTGTCACAATGGTATTTTTATTCACAGCCATGGCAATTTTAGAAGCCATTCTTTGTAAGGCCAGTCCGCATGCAATGGGCCTAATTGAGTTATCTTTTTTTCTAAGGGCAGTTAGACTTGCACCACAGAAAATCGGTAGACAGAATGACGGCAAGGTACCATTAAGTACTGTAGTCACAAAGGTACTTAGTTCGTTCAGTAGACGTTCAAAAGAGGAAATCGTCTGGTCGAACATGTCACATAGATGTCGCGAACGCAGACCATCCAAACCGGCTCCAGTTGTGAATGGAAAAGATCTAACGGCCTCATAGAGCTGAAGTACCTCAATCTTACCAAGGTTTAAGGCGACCGGTTGTTGGAGCAGCTCTATGCGCTCTTGGCAACCAGGTGGGGAACGTGGATGCTTGGCTCGCAGTTCGGACTCTGTGTGCGCGTCGTATGGTGCGATTATGTCTGAGGACAGCAGGGCTCGAGCGGCAGAACGGATATCACCCTCTGCTAATTTCATCTCTGCTTGCCGTATACTATTTTGATCTTCATTTACGTGGCGTATCTTGTCGATAGTGCTAAGTGCAGTCGCGTCGGCCACACCTTGAAGAGTCCTGAGATCTATTTCGGCTACATTCTTCTTAATTAGTTTGGTCAGCGTCACTTCTTGATCTTTCTGACGCGGAATCGCAAACATTAGCGATGGAAGCATCATGAGATGGTTCCAGCTCTTGAGGTCAAGCCTCGAGTTAAACTTGCTCAATGCTTTGGTGTATGCTGCGGCGCAGCATTCTCTGGCTCTGCGGGGTATGACTTTGGCAAGTCTTAAATTCTTGCGGGCACCTGTTAGAATTCGTACAAATGAGGTCGAATCAGATTAAAAGTCAGAGTCTGAGGTAGAAGGTATGAGATTATCCGGTCCCGGACTATTACCGATAGGTAGACTTCGAGGGGGAATCGGGGAGTAGAGGCGTGTTATATGGGCTTTCAGTCCTTTGGAGGTTCTTACACAGCAACCGCACTGCGTGCAAACATATGGGGTCTGTGAGAGAGAAGCCGTTGTTTGGTCGTTATCGTTGAATTCACTGGTGTTGTGTGATTGTTGGCTGGTCATTTGAAACTATTGTTCAGGTGGAATGATCAGCAGTTCCGGGAAGTGCTAGGAGCTCTGGGTCTTCAGTACCGTCTACAACAGCCTTCAAAAAAGCGATACCAATCTCAGAATCGAGATATGATAACACGCCTTTGATGATTGGGTTCTCGTCGAGCCATGTTGAGAGCATGGGTTTCATCTTCTTCCAGATTCTTAAGATCGCGGTGACGATATGTGAAGAATTACTTGACGAACTTTTTTCTTTTCCTTCTGTGATTTTGCAGGCATCCTCTGCGAGGTCTGTTTTTCGTTTCAGCAGCCTGCTTTTTTGGTGCAGCGGGTGGCGGGAGATTACAGAGTACTGTCTCGCCATCTTTATGCAAAACCTGCTTGAGTTTTTGTGTGGCTGGTCGAACCACATCCGCGTAAGAAGCCTGTTTTTCGACAGGCTCAGAACTGACGCTGTGTGGCTCCTTTATCAGTGATGGAAAATCTCCTGATACAGGAAGACGCGCAGAGACCTTTGCGTAGAGTTTGACTCGTTCGGCTTCTCTGTATACCTTCCTAACCCCGCAACTGTTGTCATTGGATGCGTGGGCACCTTCGCAGTTGACTGTCAAAGCGGAGTCGGACTCTGGATGAGTTGTTCCACGTTTTTGTTGCGTTTCCGTTATCATTCCACGTCGCGACGGCATATACTTCTCGTTTGACTGCGTCGACGCCTTGATCTTTAAGACATTCCAAAATATCATCATCGGTGAACTGAGGATTAACTCTATAGATTCGACCCTAAAATGCGTATATATCTGGACATTGCTGTACTCACACCACATACTTTGTTCAGCCCCTTCGCGGTTAGCATCTGGCTTGGGTTTTTTAAGCGAATCGCCAGTTTCCCTTGCGTCGTAATTCGCGCGTTAGCACCCGGCACAGACTTACTAAGCTCTACGGCTATTTTTAAAACATTAAGAGATCTTAGTGCTTCAGGGTTATCTGGGCAGTGGAACAATAGTTCCAGGTAGGTCTCCGTAAAAGCTGCCTTTCGTACATTCTGAGTAACTGTAGATGCAGTTTCCTTGGCTACTTTCTTTGCAGTTGTTTTCACTGCCTTCTCTTGACGAGTTGGAACTTAGCTCCAGCCTTCGTCATCTTCAGAATTGTGAGACGTAGCGCCAATTGTTTCAGACGGCTCACCGTCACACTTACTCTTTCCTCCGATCGGGCCATTGCCCGTCGCCCTCTCCATCCTCTCGGATAGCCTGGCTTCTTGGCGCCGACGTTCTCTTACTGCTGCCGTCTTCCTCGTCGACCTGTGAGACGTATTATTATTATTATTATTATTATTATTATTATTATTATTATTATTATTATTATTATTATTATTATTATTATTATTATTATTATTATTATTATTATTATTATTATTATTATTATTATTATTTATTTTCATTAATATGTGTTAGGACAATACAATTGTGAGGTGTGAATGTGTATCCTCATTATTTTATAGTTTCTTTCTTGCTGTCGTCAGCCCATCGCACCTAATATCGACGCGGCGTTTCCTCTGCAAACTGCCAATGAAAGCAGCTGCCTCAGAAAGTCGCCTTCGCGTGCATCTCCGGTGTTTGCTTGTATTCGATCACTTAAGTCTTTAATAAATGTCCTTGTTCTTCTGCTGACTGGGCCCATTGTCTCCATTGCAATCGGCACGAAATTGTATCTAGACTCTAACTCTGTGTATTTACGCCACTTTTCTCTCTCTGCGTGTTCGGCCACCCATCCCGCCTCGGTAGCGCTGTGGCACACATAAGACGGTGCGATTGTGCAGGAGACTGTCGCATCCCAAACCAGGCATTTGCCTTTTTTCCACGGCGGAATAGTGACACCGTCGGGCCTTTTATCGTCATGAAGTCCTAGTCTGGGTTCCAGCATAGGTATTCCCGCCCT
Organism: Dermanyssus gallinae; assembly: GCA_003439945.1. NCBI lineage: Eukaryota > Metazoa > Arthropoda > Arachnida > Mesostigmata > Dermanyssidae > Dermanyssus > Dermanyssus gallinae. The sequence continues at coordinate 120,575 of QVRM01001317.1, read as the reverse complement.
CCGGAGAGCTCTTTGAATCACTGCATTTATTTCTGTGTGCCTGGGAGCCCGACCTTGGCTCTTAATGCAGCTCAACGGGTGGAGGCCATTCTTCTCTACTGGTTTTCCACAGGCCTTGCAAATGTGTGGTTCGCATATCGACCCGCCGATTCTGAGAGCCGACACCATGCGGAATGAGACGTTGTCCAGCATGGTGCCGAGCTGTGGCGACGGGAGAGCCCTAAGGAATCCACCGCTGAAGGTGTCTCGTGCGGCCAAGAAGACTGCCTTCTCCGTAGAAGACTCAAGGCTTTCGGTGATCTCACGGGCTATAACTTTACATCTGTAGTTATCAAGCACTCTCTGCGTTACACGTTTCTCCCAAGGACCTGGATCCAACTTCAGCTTGACAAGCGACTCAGCCTCCTGCTTAGCTATGTGCAGCCGGTGGTGAGCACTCGGGTCGACTAGCGCCTCTGCCAGCGGGCTGAATTCTAGCACAGACGCTGCGTAACATATGGGTGCCAATTCTACTGCTGATCGAACACCCAGTCCACCTTCTCTTATGGGGAGGCTTGCTCTTCGCCACGTATCGTCCGTGAAATCGATGTTAAGGACTTCACTCAGTATGTCTCTCGTAGAGTCGTCATACGCTTGCAGGGCGTCGGGACATTGGCTTGTCGGTGAGGTGCGCAATGTGTAGTTGAATTTCGGGGAACCTAAACTATATCTCCAAAGACATAGTGCAGCTTGTGAGTGCATGGCCAACAAACGAGGCCGTGTCTGCAGCAACGCCCGGCGTTTTTCTGTTAAGGTCTTGTAGATACTTTGTGGACTAAGTGGAGCCCCAAGAACTTCTAACTCGGCCGGGTTAACTTGTTTACAGCCTGGTAGAACGGCAGCAATGGTTTTGCGTGCTTCGTCTCGTTCCTGCGTGTCCCCCCCAACCGTTATAACTTCGCACTTGGAAAGATTGAGGATTGTCCCTCCTTCATTTGCAAACTCTATTATTATTATTATTATTATTATTATTATTATTATTATTATTATTATTATTATTATTATTATTAATTAAATTTTTCAGTGTTTCCCTACAATTGTGAGATCTAAACGTGTACCCGCCTAGGCGTTTCCCCTACACACTGCGAGCGAGAGTTGCTGACGTAGAAACTCACCCTCGCGCTGGTCACCCGTGTTAGCACTTACTTTGATACCTAGGTCTTTGAGGAAGATACTTGTGTTTTTGCTGATTGGGCCCATCGTTTCCATGGCGACGGGTATAATAATAATAATAATAATAATAATTTTTCATTATTATATATTTTATTTGCTTAAATATTAGAGGTAACAATTGTCTCTTTATGAACGTGTACACCGGTTATTTAAAAGTGAAATTGTCACATATCCTCCAGGTTCGGGCGTGTCCAGTCTAGCAGAGTTCCGCGTACAGAGGCGGCGTTACCCCGCTGAATGTCCAGCGATAGTCTCTGGTGCAGGTACTCGATAGCTCTATTGTCCCCTGTCGAACGGTTGAGCGCCTTGCCGACACGTTGAATGAGTTTGTGTGTCTTCGGGCCGGGTCCCCCCAGTGTCTCGAATGCCAGCGGGCGAAAATCGTGGGGGTAGGTAATACTGGCATACTTTCTGCACTTATTCGCCTCCGCCAACATAGATGCGTGACCAGCATGTTCCGTTCCCGCACTGACCATTGAAGGGGCTAATGAGTCAGTAACGGTTGCATCCCATACCAGCATGCGACCCATCTCAAAGGACGTTAGTGTCAGTCCGTCCGGTCGTTTTCTATCATTCCTGCAGAGGCCAGGAGGCTCGAGAATGCAAGGAAAACCAGCAGACCTCAAGGCTCGGCTAAATGTCCCATTAAGAGCTGCGTGCCGGGCTCGACGACCTGAGCTTAAGCACAAGAGAGACCATGGTGTGCCTGTGGCCCCACTTCATCGCCGCACCTACATTGGTGCGGGAAAACGATAGCTGTTCCCAGGCGTAGCCCCGCACTAATCCGAACAGTGTCGTCATCTAGTAGAGTGCCTAAGTGAACACTGGGGAGTGGCCCCGGCACTTTTTGCAGAGACCGCCCGTAGCCTGGCCTTGTCAGTCGTAGTAGGGGCTTGCTCAAGTAGATGCACAAATGTCTTCTCCTGCAGTGGGGTCGACCAGCTTTTCTGGGAAAGGGCGTCCGTGGGTATGACACCGCACATAGACGCCAATCTCTCGACTAAGGCTGTCAAAGTGTGATCGTAGACTCTTTTGCCTGTGTCGTCCAGTAACCGTTTGGCTTTTCCTGATGCCTGGGACATAGATGAGACGATGGCAGGCCCAGCCAACGCTACAGCATCAGGCATTCCCAATCCACCTAAGGATATGGGAAGCAGAGCCTGCAAGCCTGCATTGGGTGAAAGCCGTATGTTCAGGAGCACCTCCAGTGTTTTCAAGGTCCACTCGTTGAATTCTCGAAGGTTCTCGGTCAAGTCGAAACAATTGGCCCCTCTAAGCAGGTGCGTTATCCGGGCCGCCGAAAAGCATGATCTTAGTAGGAATACTCCGCGATGAGATCCCAGCGATGGAAGACGACTGGCGGCAACTTCAAGCTTCTCTCTCCACGCGTGTAAAGCCCCAGGTAATCCCTCTTGGCAGAGGGGAACCCCGAGGAGCTCAATGTCGCTTTTGGACGACCTTGCAACCGGGAAGGAGATGGCATAGCTCCGATATATCCGGCAAGATCATATCCTCGGGCCCCGTGACGTAGACCTCGCATTTCGCGGGATTTAGGGATAGACCACTTACCCTCTCGAAGTCCCGGACCCTGCGAATATCACCGATTACTGTAGCTAGGTCATCTCCAAGCACACCGTCGTCCAGGTACCAGGCATTTAGAGGACACTGTAGGGAGTCTATCAAGTCTTTTACGCACAAACAGAACAAAGGCGGACCTAACGGGTCTCCTTGTTGAAGGCCAGACTGCGAAGATATAGTGGCGTGCGGCAAGACCAAATGCGACGGTTGGGCGTACGCCGCATATACCTGGTGAAACATTTGCGGAGCGTAGCATTTTACCACGTTTAGCAAGTGGTCTCTTCTGACGCTGTTAAAGGCATTCCTAAAATCTAATTTAACGAGAACGGTTGGGCCACTGCGGGAGTTTATAAAGGCACGGGAGGTGTGAATCCCGATCTCCGTGCCGCCAGTAGTTGCAAAGCCCAGCTGATGAGAACCAATTGTTGATAATATTTCAGCTTTGTTGGCAGCGCACCCAATTTTTGAAGCTAACATTCGGAGTGTAGACGAGCATGCTATCGGGCGAAGAGAGCCGTCTTTCTTCTTGAGAGCAAAGAGTCGTGCCCCAAATATAATAGGTTGAAGGGCTACAGGGGGAGACCGCCACCGGAGAATGTCTACAACCTTTGCCAGTGCATCTGCTAGTCTGTCAGCGACGGGCCCTAAGACCGCGGACAACAGGTCCTGAAGAAGTCGAGGCCTAAGGAAGTCAAGACCAGCTGCAGAGCTCCTGGGGAAGGATCTCACAGCCAAACGCACTTCGTCGCTAGAGGTAGTAGATGGCAGTATAATCGAAGGACGAGATGGAAATATAATAATAATAATAATAATAATAATAATAATAATAATAATAATAAGGTCGCACGGAAAATGCCTTGTATGGGATGTAACGGTTTCATGCACGGCGGCGTTATCATATTTACGTCACAGCGCAGTCGAAACGGGATGGGTAGCAGAACGTGCGGATTCTGAAAAACGGATGAAGTATCTAGAACTATCTAGAAGCTACCACTTTGCACCCATTGCATTAGAGACACTCGGCCCCATCAGCACAGGTACAGCAAAACTCCTGCAAGACATCGGAAAACGAATCGAAGACGTTACGGGCGATCGACGCGAGGCCATGTTTTTGAGACAGATGATGTCTTTGGCCGTGTGTAGAGGGAACGTGGCTTCCATTATAGGCGCCATGAACTGACAGAAAGCGAACAGAGCAGGACAAACATGATTTAAACGTTCATACCTCACAATTGTATTAACTAAATAATGATAAATAAATAATAATAATAATATTAATAATAATAATAATAATAATAATAATAATAATAATAATAATAATAATAATAATAATAATAATAATAATAAAAATAATAATAATAAAAATAATAATAATAATATGTTGGACAGCACAATACCTTCTTCCGAAAGACTGCTAGCGGAACTGCGCTGTTTGACTAATTTGACTCTAAGTGGCAGGCTGCCAAGTTTTTGCCACCCAATCTTCTATGGGGCAGATCTGACAGCCTTGAAGAAAAAAGACGGTTCCATTAGACCGATAGCGTGCGGCCTTACTTTACGTAGGCTGGTTGCCAAAGTAGCGATTGCCATTAATAGGACGGCAATCGTGAAGGCGGTGGCACCTCACCAGGTTGGCGTGTCAGTTAAAGGCGGAGCTGAAGCTGCAGCACACGCAACTCGGGCTTTCACGGAGGCAGAGGGACCCCCACGAGTCCTGGTAAAACTAGATTTCCGAAACGCCTTCAACACCATCCGACGTGATGTTACCCTTAATGAAGTTAAAGCGAAAGTTCCACAAATGTTTCGCTTAGCGTGGCAGAGCTACGGCACGCCATCACTGCTGTCCTGGGGAGAAAGTGAGCCTCTTCTCTCAGCCAACGGAGTACAACAGGGAGATCCGATTGGGCCCGCCTTATTTAGTTTAGGAATCTCAGGATTAGTGTCCCGTATGAAAAGTCCACTAAATGTGTGGTACCTAGATGATGGTATACTAGGCGGCCCGGCGAACATAGTGCCCTCCGACATACGCGAAGTGCTACAGTTTGCTGAGGAGGGAGGCTTAACTCTTAACGCCTCAAAATGCGAGGTCATAGCTGTAGGTGGAACCTCCCACCAGCAGGATGAGGCATGCAAACTCATTGCAGACGCCCTGCCCGGTACAAAGATAATTGAGTTGCCTGACCTAGAAGTCCTGAGAGCGCCCATTGGATCTCGGAAGATCCCGAAAACTATCCTGGATAAGCGAGACGCCCTCCGGTGTATCAAAACTCGGCTATTGGCGATGCACGCGCAGGCTACATTATGCCTATGGAGATACAGTCTAGGATCACCTAGGCTAAACTACATTCTACGCACGTCCCCCACAGGCCACCACTGTGATAATTTGCAAGCATTTGACGAGGTGGCAAAGGAGATACTGAGTGAAGTTCTAAACGTAGCCCTTACCGACAGATCATGGGAAAGGGCCAAACTTCGTCTCAGCGAAGGAGGATTGGGACTAAGGTCCGTGGCAGAGCTTGCTTCGTTGTGCTACGCGGCCTCTATCATAGAGTTCTCGGGGCTTGCGGAGACGTTGTTAGAACCGGATGTTCATTCTGTGCTGCGCGGAAGGAGGGACGAAGCTGAGCTGGCAGCTAGACAAGCGATAGGCCCTGGCCCCTGGGAGCAACACCCTACACAGCACATGCTTGACAGCTACAAGTGTCAAACGACCGCTCGCACGATCTTAGATGACATCCAATCCCCGACAGAGAGAGCGGTATTCATAGCTGCCCGTGACACTTTCAGCAGTGGCTTCCTAAGAGCGCTTCCTTCATCACAGCTGGGCACCATGCTGGACAACACCTCCTTCCGCATGGTGGCCGCTCTGAGAATAGGCGCTCCCATATGTGAGCCATACGAGTGTGAGGCGTGTGGAAAAACAGTGGATGAGGACGGACTGCACCCTTTGAGCTGCACTAAAAGCCCTGGTAGGGCTCCCAGACACGCGGAAATCAACGCGATCCTAAAGAAGGCTCTTCGTTGAGCCGGCATACCAAGCACCCTGGAGCCCAGGTTGGGCCTCGAAGACGACAAAAGACCAGACGGCGTCACCATCCCGCCATGGTCCAACGGCAAATGCCTGGTATGGGATGCCACGGTATCATGTACAGTGGCTCCGTCATACCTGATGCACAGCGCCATCAGGTCAGGGTGGGTTGCTGAACATGCCGAGATTGCAAAGAAACGCAAATACTCTGATTTGGGGAGGAGATATCACTTCGTACCCGTCGCCATGGAAACGATGGGCCCGATCAGCAAGAGCACAAGTATCCTCCTCAAAGACCTAGGTGTCAAAATTAGTGCTAACACGGGTGACTAGCGCGAGGGCGAGTTTCTGCGTCAGCAACTCTCGCTCGCAGTGTGTAGGGGAAACGCCGCCGCTATCATCGGCTCTATGGATTGAGAAGGGGGGGGTGAGCCTACGCGGGTACACGTTTGGGTCCCACAATTGTGGGGAAATACTGAAAAATTGAATAAATAATAATAATAATAATAATAATAATAATAATAATAATAATAATAATAATAATAATAATAATAATAATATAATAATAATAATAATAATATTATTATTATTATTATTATTATTATTACCGTTTTACCAGGCTGCAGGCGAACCTCTAACCCGGCCGAGTTAGAGGTTTTTGGGGCTCCACTCAATCCAAAAAGTATTTTAAAGACCATAAGAGATAAACGCCGCCCGTTGCTACAACCGCGACCTCGTCTGTTGGCTATGTACTCAGAAGCGGCACTATGCCTTTAGATAGATAGTTTAGGTACCTCTAAATTCAACTACACACTGCGCACTTCACCGGCAAGCCAATGTCCCGACGCCCTGCAAGCGTATGACGACTCTACGAGGAACATATATAGCGAAGTTCTTAACATTGACTTCACGGTATTCAATAATAATAATAATAATTTGTAAAACAAGGGTTTATTATCATTATGTACACGTATCACAATTACTAATATATTACATATAACATCTACAATATTGCTTATATTAGTATTACTCGAGTGTCGATAACCACTCAACATCATCTTGGCGTTGCCTCTCTGGAGCTCCAACGACACCCTCTGTCGGAGAAACGCGATCGATCTTGGCTCCGCTGTAGCCTCAAAGAGTTTCCTCCCAAGGTCTTTCGTCAGTTTGAGTGCATTCATGCTTCAAACGCCACTGACTTGAGACCAAACGCCATAACAACGTGGTCCTCAAGAAGATGCGCGTATAGGCGCCGTTTGTGCATCTGCCGTTGGTGAATGATGTATCCGACACCCGCGCTGGCTAATACACGGCCCTGCGTAAGCCTCGCCAGCTTAGTGCAGCTAGGCCACGCTCATCCACCGTCCCACCTTTCCGCCACATGCGCATCCTCTCTCTCAAACATGGCAATGCCAAGTCTGAGGCCACTGGCGGCACGGAACTGGTCGTCGGCCAGCTTACTGCCGACGAGCTTGGACGGAAACACGTCACGCCCCAGCAGCGTCAAATGAGACCGCTTTCAGTCTAATATCGTCTACATCTAACTCGCAGGCCGACAAAAGAGTTAAGTGGGTAGCCTGAATGGCGATGACGCGCGTCCCAGATCCAAACGGCGTGTTGTTAGTGGCCGATGAGTCCGCCGGCAGCAGGGGTCACTGCAAAGGCGCAGCAATGTGATGAGGCCAGGAAGGCGAGCAAGGTAAGATCCGTGGCCGTGCGAATGCCCATTCCACCCAGCCGGACCGGTAGGCTTGCCTGCGTCCATGCCCAATCCTCGAGCATTAAGTCAAGGATGTTTTCCAAGGCTCTCCTCACCTGGTCGTCGAGATCCAAAGTTTCTGACGGCAGAAGAAAGGCAGGTGAAGTCCGTAGTACGTACAAGACTATTTGCTCTTGCATTGCGTGCCGGAGCAGAAAGTAGGCTTGGTGTCTCGCGAGATGGCCTAGCCGCTGGTAAAGCCGAGAGAGTTATTCTCCCTTCTCGGCCAGTACCGGGCCAATCATGTCGGGAAACACCGCCGCACCCTGTAGTGGTAGCTCGCATTTAGCGGGGTTGAGCTGTGGCCCGCTCCATCTGCCGCGGCTGCAGGTAGTCTTTCACATTGACCTGGGAAAGCAGGGTCTTTGTGGCCAATTTTTGCAGAGTCCAGCCAAGGGCTATGGGTCGGTATCCCCCGGTTTTCTTTTTTAGAGCGATGAGCCACCCACCATATATGACGCTTCTCACAGCCTCCGGAACTTGCCCGTTACGTATGATGTCGCATACCTTGGCGAGTGTTTCCAGCTCATCGTTGTGGTCCCCGTTTGCAGTAAGAAGGCATTTTAAATGGTCTGGCGTGAGGGCTCCCGCCGCACCGGATGAAACGGTGCAAATTGCCTTGGCGACATCCTCGCTCGAGCACGACCCGACCGCTGTCAAGCCGATAGAGGACGGTGGCACCACGTCCCCGGTAAGAGCAAGAGAGCAAAGAGTCATTACACGTTTGCCTCGACCCTCGGGTTCCACGCGGGTGAGAGCGGCACCTCAAAAATAAGCCACCTTTTTGACCGAAAAACCCTTACTAAGCTGCCAGATTAGGGCTTCTAATAATAGTAATAACCCAAGCTTGGTCAGCTGGCAGAGATGCTAGTTGACCCGCGTGCTTACCACCGGCTGCACATAGTTAAGAAGGAGGCAAAATCACTGATCAAACTGAGGTTGGATCCAGGTCCTTGGGAGAAACGTACAACGTTGCATGCCCGTTTGGCAGCCGTAATTACAACATCTGACATTCGGATATGGGGTTCCGGTAACTTTCTCACTTTGTTCAGTCTTACCGCAAGCGTAGACGCGTTTTGACTCGCAGATCGCGTTAAGATTAGAAGCTGCTATACATAGCTAGCACAATAGTTGAGCAACAACATTTTACTGGTGTTTAGTGATACTGGGGAGTCACCTGGTACATCCTTTAGGGCATAAGGTTCAATATTCCCAAAGAATGCCTACTACACTGTTTTAGATAGCAGACAAGCAGCACGTCGTAAAATGAAGCATGTTTCACCCGAACAAGGAATTCTCCCTGGTTTAAAACAAGATTGATTAGCTTTAAATGTTTGATTAAATTTAGCCGTAATTCCTTTATAGCACGCAGTCGAATTTAAACAAAACAAAATTGAGTGCAGCTGATGTTCTATTATGATATTTGGCCTAAGCATGTATACATAAATACTCGCTAAAAATGTCGCTCGATTATACTGCTATATATATATATATATATATATATATGCTCCTGCCTGTCGGCCTCTACTCAACACCATAGGGCAGTCTTACTGCCGCGCGCACGTCGTCGCAGTCACCTCGGTCGCTGCCGGGCTAAGGGATTGCCGAGTATTGTTACGCCGAACGCTAGAGATGACAAAGGGGATAGCAAAACTATCATTGGCTCGACGAACTACGCTAGTAGCTAAAGCCTAGCGATGCAAAGTCTCTTCGCTTGTTGGAGCCTGGACCCGTCAAATACATGGACATATGTGAATTCATGTCCCACAGGGCTGGCCCTGAGGGCAACCGCCAGTCCGCTGGTTACAAATGTGCGCTGTGAGCCACTGTCTAGAAGAAACCTGGGTACATCATGCCCCAATGTTTCTGTCTGTACATCCACGTGCCATGTCGACAACAATAAATCTGTGTGATGACGTCCTCGTCGAGACTCGCGGCGTTAAGACGAGCGACCCTCTGGTAAAGCACTTCGCCTAACATCGCACTATGAATTCGATCGACACTAAAAGTAAGAGCATCTGTTTGTTTATGCCAAGCAGTGCCACCTTATCTATCTCGGGTTGAACCTATAGCATCTCATCGAAGCTTTCCGTACGCTCAGTCCCACCGGCCGCGGTCTTGTGCCCTCCCAACATCAGTTGAGATCGCTGCCGATGAGATTACCGAGCAAGATGGCTCAGTGGCAACAGCCTTTGCCTTGCATTCGGGAGGCCTGGGTTCGCGACCCAGACCGGCCACTTCTAAATTGGTTTTCATGGTTCCCAATTTGAACAAGGTGAATGCCGAAGTGGATTAAAAATCGACCATGATCAAAAAAGGGGAGCACAGATGTCTCAATAAAAAGAGATGGTGCATTACCATTCAATCCCCCACCAAAAGTTCTTTCTAATTGTGTATTCTGTTGAACTGACTGTCCTTTACGCCATATATATAGCGTAGCACTGGTTGGGGGATTACCCAACACGTATATTTAGCAACAAGCAATATATATGAGTGCAGCTGTGGCGAGAAGGTCTCACCCCTGGGGCACCATGGCTTATCCTGCATCCGCAGTTTAGGTCGTGGGATGAGACACGCTGCTTAGAGTGATTCCCTAGCCTGCACTCTAAGGTTTTCTGGCTACCCTTGTGTTCTCAAACCCGCAGGTTTGTATACAGACGACTCCCGTCGACCTGATGAGATGACCCTAACAGCCGTCTGGCACGCTGCCGTGACTGACTCTTTAGCACCTTCAATGGCCAGTCACGGCGCTACTTAGGCTGGTTATGCTGTTCCGCAGGCGGAAAGAAATAAGTGTCGAAAGTATGTATCTATCGGAGACTCTATGGATGTTCGACCTTTTGCTATTGAGACCTTAGGGGGCCCTGGTAAAATTACTGAGGGAGTGATTACTGATATATGCAAGTGTCTATTATTGACCACGGGGATTTTTCCGGCAAAGGCTGTCATTGGATATACAACGTGGTAACGCGGTGCGTGGTATCTTGTCCAGGTGGTCGACATCAGGCCTGGACCTAAGGCTGATGTAGTTTGTCGTCAAGTTCGCTGGGGGACAATTGTTTACACCCCGTTATGAGCAAATAAAATTGCTTATATATATATATATATATATATATATATATATATATATATGGCGCAAAGGACGCTCAGTTCAACACAATACAAAATTAGGAAGAACTTCCAGGGATCTCAACTAACGCCGGGGAGACGCAAGGTCGCGGCCGGTGGGGCTAAGCGCACAGAAGGCTTCGATAAGATGCTATGTATGTAAATCGTATGATACTTTTTTAATTCATTTTATTATTGTGCGTACGTTCACTGATTGATGCATCAGGTTTTCTTGAGCGCCATATTGTATTGTTTATTAACCAATATTTGGTTTATGCACATATGTGCTACAGCTCTCCTAAATAACTTTCATCAGCAACATTGCTTTTGTACAATGTTGGAGATGATACAGATCACATAATTTTCCGCATGGGTTGCATTCACACTCGGTTGTCTTGAGCGTCATAAAGGCATTAATTTAAATCAACCTTTAAATTAAATGGAAGTTAACGTGAGTTTAATCTATTTATTTATTGACTATTTATCCTACAGCTACATTCATTAATAGTTAGCGATTATTAGATAAATCACCGTGACCATTACACCCTCCTCATACGCTGCCTTCTTTCGAGAATGCATGCACTTAACCGTCGTGTAATCATAAGGGCCATAACGTTCTGCACCGGAGGCTTCTTGCTCAGTTAGATTGGTTCACGTTATGCCGACGAGATGTGGATGCCCGGGAGCGCAAAAATCAATATCGCGAGATTGTTTATAACTATGTAGAGCAATTTTGTTGCTTCGAGCACAATGCATTCATCTGCAACGTGTTTGGGTTTGAAATATTATATGGAGATATATATATATATATATATATATATACATATATATATATATACATATATATATATATATATATATATATATATATATATATATATATATATATATACAGGTAGTTCAACAAGTTCTTAAAATGAGCTTTTCAGAATTCGAATTTTGGCGCGCTTTCACCGTTATTGGAAACGGCAACTTTTCGACTGCCAGCAGTCAAAATATTATGGTGATTGGCCGTTGCGATTTCGTTTGATCGCTTTTCCCGTGCAACGTATCGGCGTGATTTTGAAAAATGGAGAAAAAAGAGTTTCAAGTGGTTATCAAGCATTTTATTTCAAAGGTTGGAATGCGATCCAAGTGAAAACTGAGTTAGACGAGGTGTACGGTGACTCTGCGCCATGTTTTGCCACTGTTTCCAACTAGATTAATGAGTTAAAAAGAGGTCGCAGGAGCACCGAGGATGCACTACGTTCAGGACGCCCAAAAACGGCAACTGATGAGGAAAACGTGGAAAAAGTGCGGAAAATCGTTGCCGCAGATAAGCGAGTGAACATTAGGGAGATAGCGGAGGCCTTGGGGATCAGTTTGGGTAGTGTGCATTTCATCCTGCACGAAAACTTGAAGATGAAAAAGCTCAGAGCAAAATGGGTGCCGCATTTGCTCAACCAAGGCCAAAAAGACGCGCGTGTTTCCGCTTCACAGCAAAATTTGGCCAAGATGTCGAAAAATCCGTCGGATTTTTGGCGCAGATTCGTGACCATCGATGAAAGCTGGGTCCATCACTACACTCCCGAGACCCAAGAAGCATCTCGTCAATGGTGTGCACCTGGTGAAGGACCTCCGAAGAGGGTGCGGACAACGGCATCGGCCGGAAAGATGATGGCTACGGTTTTTTGGGACCAACGTGGAATAATTCTGGTCGACCACCTTGAAAGCGGTAAAACGATCACGGGAGAATATTATGCAAGACTGTTGGACTGCCGCAAGCAAGAACTCATCGTGAAACGGCCCGCTTTGCAGAAGAAGGTTGTCCTGTTTCACCAGGACAATGCTCCCGCACACAAGTCGCGGCAAGCAACGGCAAAACTGGCCCAACTGAGGTTCGAACTTATTGAACAACCTTCCTATTCTTCAGACCTGGCCCCCTCTGATTATTTCCTCTTCGGACATTTGAAGAATAGTCTCGGTGGAAAGCGTTTTTCCAGCAATGAAGAGGTTAAGGCTGCTGTCAATGCCTATTTTCAGTCCAAAGACGCGGAATTCTACTCAAGAGGTATGAACGCTCTGAAATCTCGGTGGGAAAAGTGTATTGAGCTTCTCGGGGAGTATATCGAATAAGAAAAAATTAAAAACAAGATTTGGAAAATTCTTGGTTTTCATTTTAAGAACTTGTTGAACTACCTGTATATATATATATATATATATATATAAACTTTACCTCCTATGAATATTAATTTACCTATCTATGCTCTGGTGTGTATGAGCATGATGTATTCCATGAGGAAGACATTTAAGTGAGACTGTATTTGCCTGGTAAGCGACGAAGCAAACGAAGTTCAAGGTGCGTTCTAGAAACTTAGCTTAAAACACAAACAAAAAGAAGATCTAACAACAAATCGAGTGAACCAGCAGTTCGATTCGTCTAACGAGTAGCAAGTGCAGCAAGTAGTTACGTCGTACATATGTTTACATACATGTCTTTTGTATCAGGTACCAGGCGTTCAATACACCCAGATATCTTTCGTTAAAATAAACCGTCGCAGTTTATGCAAACGTGCATCGAAAAAAAACAGTGGTGGACGACCTAACTCTTTCGTGTCTGATTTTGATAACGGTCTGACATAAATGAAGAAACCGGGCATAGTGAGACATGGTGAAATATTGATGAAGGTCTTTGCGCTGCAGTCGGAAGACCGCGGATTCAAATCCACGCGCTTAATTTAGGTGACTGACGGTGGTGGATTATTTTTAGCCATATGTGAATGAGAGAAGCTAAAAGCCAGGGAGTAAATTCGTAATGAAGAGGACTTTTGCATTGCAATACTCCGCAAAGGATTGCCATATACTTACAAATAAAGTGTATTAAAATAACACTTTCGTGAAACAGTTCGTAATTGATAAGCTTAGCAAACTAAACAACACCCTCTGATCGTAAAGGATCGCTCATTATAATACGTGACTTTTACGGTCATTAGCATTTAATCGCCGCTATTGCTTCGGATGATTATCTGCGCGCCATTACATTAATAACATGCTGTGCGTATAACGCGCGTATTGGAGAATAATACCGGCGTTCGGTGTTTTTTGCAGGTAGGGGACGATTATCCGGCAAGTGGAGATCATCTCGTGATACCTCCACGATCGCGGCGCCGACGCAGCGACTAGTCAACCAAAAGAGTAACGGAGGGCGTTATTCAGGAATTGCAAGAGTTACGATCTTCCCCATGTCAACTCGTTAGCAAGGAGGGTACTATTTGCGACATACCAATGCGTTTCTTGCATCGATGCCCCGTCCTCAACAAACACCCCGATTGGAAAAAGATGCTCCTGAAAGTTTTCTATAACAGCATCTTGATATTTTGAGATTTTCTTAAGGGCGTCGAGTGCAGCCGCATCGATGATGTCTTTGAAATAATGGCATTTGCCTGCAAAATCGAGTGCGAAGATTTTCAGGCGTACTGCGCTCGGGCAGCAAATGGTATTGCTTTGCCAGACGAAGTTTCAGCGGACACCATCATTAGTGTCGTTGGAGCCCTTGTGCGATTTCTGCCAGTACGCACATCGGTGCAGTACGCCAATTTAGTGGACAAATGTTGCCGAAAAGACGACCGGTTGCGAAACCGCTTGCTAGAGTCAGTGGAGACCATCCTTCACAAGCAGAAAACCGTGGCATATGCCCCACTAGATATTCCCTTCTTCCAAGTAGAAGCTACTGTCGCTCTGATGGAAAATATTTATGGACGGAACATAACGGCGATCCTTCACAACGATAAATGGTTGCCTGTCAACCTGTTCGGCAGTAAATTCTGCCCATTCGAAGCTCAAGTAAAACAATTCCACTTGTCATTGGGGCGATACGTGGTATACCAGACGTCTAGCGGCAGTGTGCTCACGAAGGATCTTCAGTCTGACACCTCAGCCAAAGTCATCTTCGAGACCTCCAAATTTTTCAGCTCACGATGCAGTCAACTGCACGTAATCTCTAACCGTGAAGAGCTGTTCGAATGGAACGACCAAACGCGAGAGTTTGTTATGAAGATTTCCCATCCAAAATGGGTGCTCAAAAGTGCAAACCGCGACTTCAATGGTCATCTTATTGTGGAACTTCAAGGGGGGTTTAAGATCGACCTTACAACCGAAGAAGGTATTGCTAATTTACCCCTAAGGCGTTATGGCCCGGACTTTCGTACACCCTTGAAATTATTGGTCGATCGCTTCTATACAATTAGACCGCCTGGAGGTGAAAAACCGGATAAAAGTAAATCTGTTCTAATCGAATTCACCCATCTCGGGTTCAACATATTGGGAATTTGTTATGTTCACGAAGGCGTTTGCGAAACGATTGTAGCGTCATCGAGAGCGTTCTGTAGAGACGCTAATGTATTCGGCTATGGCTGTGGCCAAAAGAGCAACCTTCATGGGGAAGTGATTGCCGTCAGCGATCTGCTTTTGGTCTGATATAATACAGACAAAGAAGTACCATATATGTAGTCTGCAAACTAAAAACCATAATTGTAGGTTGTAAAAAACTATGGTACCCATCCTTAATAGAAGTCAGACGAAAAATACTGTTTGCGAACGAGCTCTGAGGCGAAACGACGCTACATTTCAGTTGGACAGATCACAGAGTGAGCATTACGGTCGCCTTTAGTGAAAAAACATGCTCCTACATTAGGTAAACTTTTTTTCGATGAAGCAAATAAACCTGTGCCGTTATTGAATCTTTGTCATGTTGTGGTTTGTATATAAGTAAACGAATGCAGTTGTATGTATAAGCCGTATATGTAAGGCATAGCGCGGTATGTATAATTATATTGTAAGAGTCAGATATGGCTAGAAAATTATATGTTAGCACTCTACCGATCATTTGAAAAACGTTCAAACTATACCTGACTTACTCGAAAAGGATTTGCGAGTGTACATGAAGGAGGTTATAAGGGTTTCTCATCGCATCGAACCTGTTGCGCAGAGTAGGTCATAATTACGGCAACAACTTTGAGAGGTCACTTTAAACTAACAACATCAGGAAACGTCAGCTTGCTCTATTGCTCGCGAAGGGCTTGTTTGAGCTTTTCCAAATTTTAAAAACGAGTCATGCAGCCAGACTTCAAACGCCAAAACGACCGAATGCTTGCCCGAAGCACCCGTGAAGCTACGGACCGTGAAAAAGTGGTTGGCCGATCGCAAGAGAGGTCACAACCATGGTATGGGCCGGAATATCGGCAACCGGCATAACGCCGTTAGGTTACATCGACCCACCACATCAATCAGCAAAAAAGCTAGAGAGCACTCGAAGGAGAAACCACCCACCCCAGCATGACGAAATGAACCGACTAGTAAGTGATGGGGAGCTTTGTCGAGTGCCTCGACATAATCAATAAAGACGGCAAGTAACCCCGGGCACAGCTAACTTCCGACTGGAGTACGTGAACCGCGTCCTGTGTACCTTGATTCTTTCTGAATCCGAATTGGTCTGGAGGAAGGGTCTTCTTCACAGTTGGAAACACCCTCGAGATAATCAGTTTAGCGAAACGTTCTTAAGAGTGCGTTCCGACGCGATACCCAGGTAGAGATTTGGATCGTCCACGTTGTCGTCGTTTTTGCCCTTGCACAGAAGAGCAAGCCTGGCCTCGTGCAAAACCTACGGTGTGGGCGCCCCGCTGAGTATCTAGTTAAACAAATTACACAGCTCCTCTGCATATAAGCCTAAGGCATCGCACGACTCAGCTTGTAATCGATCCTGTGCGGACAAACTCTCGTCTATGCCGCTGTTGCCTCGAATTACCATACCTTCTACATCAAGTAAAGAAGACACAAGCACTTTGCCCCACTTAGTTAGTCACGGTTGACTGTGTAGTCGTTATTGCTGCAATGACGAACGAAAAGTGGTGCTCATACAACTGAGATCGTTCAGTGGTGTCCGTTGGGTTTGGCCGCTCAAACTGAATGCTGCGACCGTTGGTTGCCCGCGCAAATACATGAATTTCAAATAAAGGTACTCAGCAGTGGCGGCAGATACAGTTCTTACCGTAGAAATCCAATAGATCCTACTATTATATATAGTTAGCCCACAAGATCTGCATTACCTCTTCCAGCGTAAACAGCGAATTCATGTAGTGTTGCTCCAGAGTGAGCGGTTGCTCAATAACTGGGTGTGGTGCGGGGCCGTTTGCATTAAGCCGAAAGGTAGCAAAGTACAGGCACACACAAAGACACCAGCACCGGCAGGTACTCCCGTGCTGGAATATTACAAACCTTGCATCTTTGAAATTCTGTCGGATATTGAAGTTTGTGAAACAGGTGATCGATAGTGCTTCCGCCACTTTAGCAAACGTACGTGAATTCACCGCGCTTATTTGCTGCGCAATGCAGGTTCTTTGTTCTCCCATCACCATTCCTGTCGGTAACGCCATTATCAATGCGATAGCCGCCGACTAGAATGGGTGGCTGGAGATCAGGCTGGACCAGCACTGACCGCATCGACAACCTCAACACATAATCGGAGTCAGGTTAAGCACTGCGAGGTTCAATCTACCTGAAGTGAGTGCCACGCAACACTCACCTCATAAGTAGGCTGAAAGTCCAAAGTGATCTTTCCCGCCCTTCGCCTGAAAGACCTGCGAGCATATGAAAACCTTGCATTTCATCGAATGGCAGTTTCCCTCGCATAAAAGTGTCCGTCAAGAGTACAATGTCTACATCTTCGAACGAGCGTTCTGGTGCTAGCTGTAGAGCCCCAAATAAACCTTCGAAATTTCTACGCACCCATTTGCAGCCGAGAGCAGCATACACTGCATTGGCAGAAGGCGTCATTGCTGTCTAGTTGGCAAATCATGCCCGTTAATAAACACTTCACATATCTTAGTCTGGGCCGGCAGAACCTCCAGCCAGCGCTGGAAGCTCACGTTATTCGGCCAGAAGGCGCTATTTGAAATTTTACTAAAGTAGTTATCACCAAAGGCCGCGCAGAAGACGGAGTCCGGCCGGGAAAATTTGAGTTTCCAAATCGCACGCACTTCGGTATATCTCCCGGTTAGCCAGCCACGCAGGTGTTCGCCGATGTTGTTTAACTGAAGCCCTTTAAATAAAGAGCCTTAATAGGCAATACACGATTTTTACACAGTGTTAGCTCACCCAAGTCTGTGTATGGCGCGGTTTAGGGAACTAGTGCGATATTCATGGTAGTCATCCACTGGGGTGTCGCTGGTTTGATTCCTCTGGCTAATCTGAGTTTTCTTTGAGCGATGCTCATTGAGAATAGAGGATAAACCATTCCACTGAGAGTCAGCGGCCACGCAAGTAAGCGTGTTAATTTTCAGCCTAAAACAGCCCTGGCCTACAAATTCGGCAAGCGAAACCAAAATTGAGATCGCGTTGGGAAGTTTTTGGCGTAAGAATTGTGCGATTCTTTTGCATTGTGCCACCGTCGTGCACGCCGCCTTCTCCAGTCCTTGACCCTCAAACTTTTGCGAGGTCAAGTTTCTGCTGTTGCTGCCATCCAGGCGTACTTGTGTTTTTGCGGAAGGCGGTGTTCGACCATTTGTTGAAGATGACGAACGAAATCGTTGTGCAGTCGTCTAGCGAGAACAATCTCCATCAGCAGCAGCAGCAACAACAACATCAGCTGTCGGTCAAGGAGCAATTGAGCCAGCCGCCGGCCGACGACGCGAAGATGTGCAATTCCCCATCGCCGCCCCCATCGCAGGCGCCTCCGGCGCCCCCGTCTTCGCTGACGCCCATGTCGACCGCCCCCGCGATGACGACGACGCAACCTGCTGCCGTCGACAAGATCTACGCCAGCGAGAAGGATATGGCCGCCGATCAACTCCTACTGCAGCAGGCCCATGACGACCACCTCGCGCTGATGGTGCACCACGCAGCCGAACAGGCGGCAGCGGCGGCGGCGTCTGCGGGCGGCTGCGTCGCGAACGCCAATGGTGAACTGGGCGAGGTCGCCCTCTACGAAGGTATGACGCCGACGGCAGCCGCAGCCGGCTACATCACGGCGGCATCCGGTGGCCATCACCATCACCACCATCTAGCGTCGACCATGGCGTCCGGCCATTTTGGGGCGGCACATGGTCTGCATGGTCATCATGCAACGACGACGGCATCGATGCCTTACTATCACGTCCCCAATAGTTATCTTCGAACGTTCGCCCAATTTAGTAAGTAGTCCCTCAGTCAGGGGGCTCGGTGATCCCAAGGTCGCGAAGGCCACTGCGCTGAAGTTACGGGCTTTTGTCAGTTCGGCGTATTTATTCGTCCTGTTTTTTTTGCTTGGGTGCGGCGTGACCAACTCTAAGTAAACCGGAACCGACCATTGTTGCTGATCCAGATATGCGCTTGTACTTCCTGTCTCGCGTTGCCGTTTGCTTGTGTATTTGGAAGGCATCGCTCTGCCTCGGCCCCAGGCGTCAATCCTACTTATCTGTACTATTGCTGGTCGATCTACCACTCTCACTCGCAAGCTTTCCTTTCTTTTTGTTTTTTTTTTGCAACCACTTGGAATCCTTTTTTGTCCACCTGATCAGCACATGAGCCGAATCTGCATTGGCTGTCTCTGTACAGGCCATTGCCTCTCTTTTTTTTTATATGTGAGGTTTGGAAACGCTATCTCGACCTCATCTCGACCACTTAATGGCATCTGCGTGCCTCCGTAGCGCGCCCGGCGAGCGTTTTCCAGCCGCGTCTTTTTGCGCATAACAGCGTATAATACGCCTGCCGCCCATGCGGCAGTATACTCCTTCATGTGGCCGATAATGTCTTGTGTGATCTCCCTGCACAGAAATACGTGGAGCTTTTGCGGACCTGGGCCAGGGCAGAGCAGGACAAGACTATATGCTCGACATCGTCTGGCTGTCCAAACGCACATTTCATAACCATAATTTTTGTAGCAAACTTATGGCAATGCGAGTTGTGGTTGCGGAGTCATTAAGATTTCTCGGGGGGCTGTCCAGAATAAATGCATGCCTAAATGACTCTGTGGCGACCTCCACTACTGCCGACGTGTCGCGCGACAGCCGCAGCGAAAAATCTTAATTACTCCGCAACCACAGCTCGCACTGCCATACGTTTGGTACCAAAATAATAGCCATGAAATGTGCGTTTGCATTAATGTGTTAGTTTTGAGCGCTGTGAGTGGTCGTAGAGTAATGGTTTTGAGGAATTTGGTGTGAAAGCTAATATTAGGTAAATCAAAAAGTTCGTCGGCTTTCTGGGACCACATTTTTGAAATTCCCGCGCTCTGCAGCAGGGCCGCCTGAGAGTGCGGCTGGGTGTTTACATCCAGGAGCAGACCCGTGGCGGCGCGACGGTATACCGGTTCCAACTTTACCGTTTCGTTTGCGGAATTGGCAGCTGTTTGCAATGGAGGACAAAAAACGCATTTTTGACACATTATGTTGTTCTCCTACTGTGAAGGCATAAGTGCAGCGCAAACAACCCGGAGGATATGTGCAGTCTACGGCGAAAACGCAGTACACAAATCCACAGTCGAAAAGCGATTCGCCCGTTTCAAAGCTGGAAACTTCAATCTCGAAGATGGACCGAGGTCAGGACGACCCAATGTTGTGGAGACCGACGAAGCCATAAGCCTGGTTACTTTGAACCCAGGTTTGACCATAAAAGAAATTGAAGATGTAACGGGAGTCTCCCACGGAACCGTTTGGAATCGCCTCCATGATGCAGGTTTCTCGTGCAAGCGGAATATCTGGCTACCACACGACCTCAATGATAGGCAGCTTGAAGGGCGAGTCGATACCTGTCACGCACTCCTCCGGAAGAACTCGAATGAGCCATTGAATGAACCGGCGATGAAAAATGGATACTCTACTGAAACGTAACACAGAAAAGAAGTTGGGTCCTCAGAGGTTCTCAGGCCGCAGCTATCCCTAAACCCGAAATTCATCAGAAGAAGGTTATGCTGTGCTGCTGGTGGGACTGTAAGGGCGTGTATTTTGAGCTGCTTCCAATGGGTCAGACGATCAACTCCGTCGTCTACTGCAGACAACTTGAAGATTTGAAGGCTGCAGTAGCAACGAAGCGCCCGGAATTGTCAAACAGGTGGGGCGTCACTTTTCAACATGATAAGGCGACACCACACAAAAGTTTGGCCACCCGGCAAACATTGGCGGAGTTTGACTGGGATGTGCTGCCGCACCCAGCCTATAGTCCCGACCTCGCACCATCTGATTATCACTTGTTCGGGTCTCTCCAGAACTCCCTTGATGGCACAACATTTGAATCTTTGGAGGCTATAAAAAATCACCTCACTCAGTATTTCGACGAGAAGGACAAGACGTTCTGGGAGAAAGGAATCATGGATCTACCGAGGCGATGGGCGAAGGTTATTGAACAAAACGGTCAATATATCATTGAATAAAAATACTGTTGTCTGCATAAATAAGGCTCTCTAAAATCGGGTAAAAAAGCCGATGAACTTTTTGACTTACCTAATAAAAGAACTCCTTCCTTGCGAACTCGGTTCTAAACAACTATGTCATATCTTCTGGCCGGCGTTATGTGTTCTTCCGAGGAAGCAGAAACAAACACGACAATGTGCTTAGTTTCTGCATAGGAAGACTGGTTGTCTCCCAATTGCACATTTTGTGCTCCTATGTCGGACACAAATTGCAGTGTCAGAGAAATGTAGTAAATTCATTCTCACTCCGAAATAGGACTTCTTAGAGACCATGTTCCATTGGGAAAATGATTTACTTTAACAAACTCTACAATTCCTTATCCAGTTCTTGAAAATGTCCTGGGACACTTTATATATATATATATATATATACGAGTATATATATATACAGGGTTATGAATCACAAAATATACTTACTTTAAGGTTTGGTATAACTCGGCATGAAAATATTTTTTCTCAATGGAAGGAGGGGCAAAAACGTCTTGTATAAAAGAGAGGATGAAATCTATAAAAGTAGTTATTATGTTATTTTTTCTCCTACATAGTTGTGCAAAATCTACGTTTGCGGGAGAACCAGTCAACGCCTGAAGAAGCCGATCATACCGGCGTGTTCTGCACAATGGAAGGCACTTCGCTAGCTTGCGTAGCGAAAAGCGAATAGCCATAAGGAAAGCATGGACTGCTGTTATAATTGACAACATTATTTGTGTAGAAATCGCTCAAATAGGCTTTATTTATTCATACAATGGAGGGCTGATTGGATTACTTTTGAATTAAAAATTGAAATTTAAAATATATTATATTGGTGGAGCTGATTGCGCCTGTAAAACAATCTTCCGGTGTATAACGAGAATGCTGCTAAACGTTATTTTTTCTCTTAACTACATTTTGGAATGAATACTTTCCAGGACATCCACCTGGGATTGTGACAAGATCCCGCTCGAAAATTAATGTTATATTTCCACATTTAACTGCTCAAGACGAAGATAGTGACCCTTAATTTGGTCGCTTACTAATCCGAGCCGTCGATAAGCGACCTACTACAATTAGAACATTAAACACTCTTATGTACACGAGACATTAATAGTCTTTTACGCTGACAGATACTCTGTCTCTTCTTTTGGCAAGCAACAATATTAGTCAATACGTACCTGGTTGATGGATTGGCAAAAGCGACCCTGAGGCGCCACCATCGCCCGACTTATGCTGCCTCGACGTTTTTCTATGGGATCACCTATAGGGTTTCCCAAGATTTCCGGTCTCCAGAGATTCCTGCTGATTCGATTTAGCAGTAGAAGCATTACAATTGCTACAGAATTAACACAGTAATCAGTTTAGTATACCGCATGTACTTAATCACCATATGATTGACGGTCAAAATTACAATTCGTCAGAACAGCTCGTTGTATTTTTTACTGCTTTTGTAACAGAAGTTGTACCCAGCTACGTACAGTACACCATAGAGTACTTGTCAATTATATGCAAACAAAATCCCTTTAAGCGTACGTACTGATGATAGCCATACCAGTTTTGAGAGTAGTGCTCGTGTGTTTTACATTAGTTTTCCATTAGGGATCTGCTGAATACCAAATTAGATTCCTGCTGAATGCCGGCCCATCAGTAAACCGTTTGTCGATGCTGCGGCATTGTTTTACCTCCGTGCCGGTCTGAAATGGGTATTTATTAATTAGGTAAAGTCTTCAGTTATTTAATTTTAACCGCACAGTTGAAGTGCTATCGATGCTGAGGTATTTTGTGATTTACGACGCACACTTATACTATATAAACATAACGTAGCATTGGCTAGATAAATCACCGCGTCGATTGCACCTCTCCTGATTCCGAAAATACAAGCAACTTTCAACTGTAACTATATTTCTACTTAGTTATTTTTATTTAACTGTAAGCAAAAGCAACAACATTAATAATGTCTGCAACAATGGGGCAAACAACGGCTTTGCCAGATCATACTTGTCTATGTACATGGCCATGCAGGCCCTGGATGGTGTGGTAGAAAAATTATCTTTAACTCGCGCGTCATTGCGTGAATGGATCGCAAGTTTTGGCCCGCCGCGAATATTTTAGTAACAGTAATAAAAGTAAAAGCCCATTGCGTATTAGCTAAAATAAAATGGCAATCTTTAAACAGGAGCAATACATATACAACTAGAGTTTGCAGCTTTTACCAGAGTACACTGTCCTTTGACATTGGATCCGTGATTGTTGGCGTTCTTACAGATGGCAGCAGCCGTTATGTTTTTTTTACGATTCTCCACAATACAGTAGTTGTGAAGAAACCTTGTCTATGTGTGAATATCGGTAGTTTACTCTTAAGATCAGAATTTGTCTCCGTTTGTGAGCTAGACACCGATCGCAACTCGTAGCCCATAATCATCCAAATACGATGAAAATCATAATAACAATATGTAACATAAAAACAAGGCATACAATATAAACATTTCATACCAGCTTACGACGTGCTGGCACCCCAAAAGATGCCAGACTCTGCTCTGAAGAGTCTCTTTTGTCGAAGAAATGCCACGCAAATCCGAGTCTGGGGGGGAGAGGAATACGGGTTTATTAAGTTTGTCCCACACTAGTTGCCGAAGAGCTGCCAGTAGCGCATCTGCATTATGCGTTCCCAAAATCTTCTGTTAAAATGCTCTGCTCTGCAATTTGTCAAAAGTTACATCGGTTTCCGTCTGTTTCGTATAGAGATACTAGATCTTTGGGGTAATGCCAAAGTAGGGGTAATGCCGAAGTAATGCCATAGTAATCCCGAGCCTGGGGGGGGGGGGGGGAGGAATCCGGGTTTAGTGGGCTTGCGAGTCTCACACTAGTCACGCAATGCATCATGCATTCCCGAAACCTCCCAGAAAAGAAAAAAGGTCTTTGGGGTATCGCATAAATTGAGCGTTTTGAGTCGGTTCGCCCCCCCCCCCTGATTGCTCAGTTGAGACGTAGTATCATCGGCTGGCGATCGTTTCGACAATTGATGACTGTGGGGTTTTGACGCGAACAGTCGTGGCCGTTGTAATGCGGTTAGGGTCGCGGTTTGAATCGCGCCAAAATGCATAGACAGGATAGTGGGCAGTTGGACCATTGTTGGTCTGTACAGAGGGTGGAGCACATCATCTGTTTTCTTAGATTAAAACGCTAGAGCAGTTTAGTGTCATTCGTTCCGAAAAGTTGTGTGGCGGCTGTTGTGGTTGCTCTTGTTAACGATCGCTGTGTTACTGGCCGATTACAATGTTTTGCGTAGACATATTCTTTTTGTCTAAGCCTTACTTTGTTTTGTATGTAGTTGCGCTCAGGTCGCAAGGTTTTTAAGGCACTAGAATATCTCTTTTAAAATCGCAAT
This sequence comes from Dermanyssus gallinae, assembly GCA_003439945.1. Lineage (NCBI taxonomy): Eukaryota > Metazoa > Arthropoda > Arachnida > Mesostigmata > Dermanyssidae > Dermanyssus > Dermanyssus gallinae. The sequence continues at coordinate 96,109 of QVRM01001317.1, read as the reverse complement.
ATTGCATACAACTGATCTGCTAGCTTCTTCTAGTTTGTTTTACATAGAATATAGATTTAGTCGTTCTTGACGTGCGTACGAATGAGGTGCGCCACGTCAAAGCCATCGATGAATATTACCGGGAACGCGAATAAGGGTAAATGTATATAATCAAAATAGAATATCATCTCTATAAAACGACGATTTTTCGAAGCATCGGACACATATCTGTGAAGTTTGGGGGGTTTGAAATCCTGATTTGAATATAGTCGACTTCCAAAGCTGCCTATTTTTGTTTATATGCCCTGTCGAGTACGAGAATAATGTACTCTATAGAGAAGAGCTTTGTTTGTAAGTCGCCTCCAACTAAGCCGTAGTGAGGATGATATGAAAGAATATGTCAACCGAATTATAGGTAGTGAGGTTGGGGTAAAAATGACAAAGCTAGCGGGGAGAAACCAAACGTATTATAATAGTTACCATGTACAGGTAAGCCCAAATCATTTCAATGAACTTCTAGACCTAACAGTCTGGCCGGAAGGAATACAATTTTGACCATTTCGAGGTCCACTGAAACCGTATCGGGTTTTTGGGTTTGGCGCTGAAGAACAACAGCAGCCATCAGGATCCGTAGGCACGAAAAGAATGCGACAATCGGACAAATATGATGAGATGGAGAGCCAGAATTGTGTGTCTTGACTGAACAGTTCAACGATATGCAACGACATGGTACAAAATAATGAGCATACTGATTCGAGGTGCTTCTTGTGGAACGTCGAATGACTAGAATACATCACACGCCTATATGGGGAAAATTATTTTAATGAGTTCGCTTTTATATTTCTTACGAAAACGTTTGTAACAAAACCAAATAATATTGTATTTTATACGACATTGGCGAATGTTTGCTTTTATGCCCACACAGAACGAAATATATTGTGATCGCCGGAGATTTTAACTGTGACCTCTCAAAACAAAATGAACAAAGCGCATTATTTATACAAGGAGTTGAAAGCCTAGGGCTACAGATCGGAAACAATATGCAAGAAACTACCTAAACGGCATGGAACGGCACAAGTATCGTTGACATAGTAATTACGTTAGCACGTGCGCCAGGCATCTGCATCAACAACCTAAAGATCACCTCTTCAGCCGACAGAAAGCACAGTCAACTAACATTCTATCTTAAAGTCAATGTAGTCACAATTAGAAAATGCAATCCACATCTGTCGCGACGGATTAACGTGCAAAAACTGGAGCAAGCTCTTCATCTCCTCCCACCTTTTGAACGACGAGAAGACCTCGACACCTACGAGCGACGTTTTCGGTGGGCCGTACAGACGTCAACAACGGCAGCCCGCTGTCGAACCACTAGATTTAAGCACAAAGCCTGGTTCGATCAAGAATGCCGCACTACCAAATCAATAATATGCCAATACAAGGAACGCAGCAGTAAGAACCTAGCCCAACTTGCTATTTTCAGCGCAAGTATAAAAGTCTGCTTACGACAAAGCGCGCCTAATACGAAACCGATATGCGACTCCGCAAAATTCGGGAAAGCCTCTACCGACATTGGCTTCTTTTTCCACAACGCTCCAAAGAACCAAACTCACTAATTAACGACGATGAGTGTCTAGAATACTTCACGGAAATTTACACCCGCGACTGTGAACTGCCGGAAAAAGAAGAGCATGAAAGCGACGGACCGTGGAGTAACTTCACAGAGGAAGAGGTCCTTCAGGGTATCATGACAAGAAAAGATGGAAAGTCTGCCGGACCTGACCAGATTGTCTGCAAACTTCTTAAAGCTGGAATTTCAGTGACCGTCCCTGCTCTCACAGTAATGTACAACACCTGTCTTACACAAGGTGCAATTCTAAACGAGTGGAGGAAAAGACTTCTGCAATTCATTTTGTAGGGAAAGGGAGATAATACAAAGCCAGAAAACTACCGCGGCATAGCATTAACCAGCGTAGTGTACAAGGTTCTTACATCGCTCCTTGCCAAAAGGCTTTGCCTAGAAAGTTTTAAAGATTTACCGGCAGAACAAAATGGATTTCTTTCAGGGCATTGGGCTGAAAGAGCACTTACGAATGTAATAGATCACCTAAAACCTCGAAAAAAGATGTGACTTACGCAGCTTTATTGATTTAAAACAGCTTTTGATGCAGTACCGAGGGATCGGCTTTTACTCACTCTGCGTGACTATTTTAATATTAAAGGCCGAATGTATAACCTTATCTGAGATATTTTAGCCGGCCAACGTATTACAATTTTAAACGGAGCTCACGCAATTGCCAAGGAGGTCTCTCAAACAAATGGCGTGCCACAGGGTGATACAGCTAGCCCATTTTTGTTCATACTGTACGCAGCTGGCCTTGGAAAATGACTTAGTTATTATGGGAACATCGAGACAGCACCTCCAATTTAACTTAAATGGGATAAGTGGGCATGCACTAGAGTTGGTCAACAACTTCAGATACTTAGGAATAACACTGACACCCAAACTGTGGTTTATTAGACACATTGAAAAAATTAGAGTTAAGTCGGTGTCCTTAACCATGATGTTGAGGGATCTCCGGCAAGTTGACCTTAAGACTGTACTCACTATATTTAAGCTCAAAATCTTTTCTACAGTAACATATTGTCTCAGACCTCTATCCTCCAAGTTAACATTAGAAAAGCTCAGAATATCGAAAAAATTAAAACTATTTCTTAAAATAGCGCTTGGTTTATCAAAAACTGCCTCAACTACGCTGGTGCCGCAAATGTGCAATGAGCCCACATTAATAGAAGACCTAGAGCACCGTAATTACCAATTTGATCCCGATGCGCTTGAGGCATACAAGAAACACAGAGAACGGCAAAACTGGAACTTTGTAATCCGCTTTTATTAGCAACAGATGAAAAAAGATCTGCAACAGAACAGAGCAGTGATCTGCAAAATAACTTGGCACGGATACCACAAATACCTCTGCCTAAAGAGAAAATGTTTCTAAATCAACGAATGTGTTTGTAAATATTGTGGTGAAATTGACATCGACCGATATTACGTAATGAAGTGTATAGAACTGAACACCGGCTCATTAACAGCTGCTGTAATTGACGTACTTCAGCGGAATAGCCCGTAAAAAGTATGAGAATCTACCAATAATGATATAATACATACGATAAATAAACATCAACTTAATATAATTATAGAGAAGACAATTAGGTGCGATTGTGTCTGCTGCTGGATAAACGGGCAAAGCCAAGCGGCATTCAAGGTGCCGGACCCAAAAACCTTAACTTAAATACATAAATAAAGGAGAAGAGATGGCTAACAAAATAACGAAACCGACTGACCCAGACGGATAATATGATGCATCAGAGTCTAACAGATAGTACTATATAATAAAAGAAATAAATATATATATATATATATACTAAAAGAGAGAAATAACTTACACTCCCGCCGCCCCGATTTAATACGCGCGAGCTTATTATATATATATATATATATAAGATAATATATTATATATATATATACTAAAATAGAGAACTCCCGCCGCCCGCGATTAAGCGCAGCTTATAATATATATAGATATTACAACCATATATATATACGGGAGATGCATATATAGATATATATATCTAACATATATATTATATAATATAAATATATAATGTTATATATACTCACTGAAAAATATAGGGCCACCCATGTGCAATTTCACGATTTATTATAACCGATTGTATAAAGATCATAATGATACATGCTCACAGAGTAACAGCGGATACTTTTGTCGACATTTGGGGTATCGGGTTACCTTAAAACACAAGATTTCGACATTTGGCACAGCTACGCTGCGAAAAAATTATAAAGTCACCACCAAGATGCATGTCTTAGCGAGTGAATTGAGTGGAATAACAACGTTTGGGCTCATTTCACGGCACCTAACAACTATACTTAATATTTAGTGAACTTCCCATTACGTCGGATAACTTCAAAAATGCGGTTTGGTATAGTGTTGAACAAATTTTGGATGACGTCCTGCAAGAGCTCGTCCCAAGCCTTCACAAATGCTTTTTTTAGTTCTACCTGGTTCGAAAAGTGTTTTTCGTCGGTGTAAACCTTTCAGGCGAGCCAGCCCCATACATTCTCGATAATATTAAGATCAGGTGAGACTGCAGGCCAGCGTAGGACCTTAATGTGGCGTTGTTCGAACCAGCTTTCGATCAACTTAGCAGTGTGAATCGGGGCATTATCGTGTTGAAAAACAAAGTCGGGTCCTCCCATCAGCTCAAAATGTGCGGATTGCTTTTCTAGTAGATCCCTATAGCGCGTCGAATTAACACAACCGTCTAAAAACACAATCGGCGACCTTGTATAATACCCAACAGCGGCTCAGATCATCACCGAACCGCCACCTGAGTGCCGTTTTGACAAAAATCGTTCTTCCTTGCGCACATCGTGAAAATAATAGTTAAATCCATCCGGTCCATCACAATTGAACTTTTTTTCATCCGAAAAGAGCACTCGGTGCCATTCAGTGGTCCATAACATCGTAACCTGGGCAAAGTCGAGACGAGCTTTCTGATGCTCAGCGGTCAATCGTGGTTTTCTCTTAAGTTTTTTTCTCGTGAGCCAAAGTGTCTTCCTGAGGAGGTTTTGCACATTTCGCACGTTCGTTTGCACACCGGCCGCCGCCGCAATTGCCTTTGCCGAGAGCGCAGAGTTCGAGGCTATTTTCAAAATTGCGCGCTTGTTTCGTTCCGAAATGGCATTTGCAGGCCCCGGACTCTTTTTTACGCCGTATTTTTCACCCAAATTCACGAAGTTGTTCACTACTTGGCGAGAACGCCCAATCGACGGGAAATTTCCCGATTAGAGAGGCCGACATCCTTATAAGCCTTGATTTGGGTCTTTTCGTCACTCGTGAGACGCCGACCCAAACCCATTGTTTCAGCACAGAAAATTTTCTGGTAGGAGGTCTGCTTTCGTTTCCGTCGAGCCGTGAAATGAGCCCAAACGTTGTTATTCCACTCAATTCACTCGCTAAGACATGCATTTTGGTGGTGACTTTATAATTTTTTCGCAGCGTAGCTGTGCCAAATGTCGAAATCTTGTGTTTTAAGGTAACCCGATACCCTAAATGTCTATAAAAGTATCACTGTTACTCTGTGAGCATGTATCATTATGATCTTTACACAATCGGTTATAATAAATGCGTGAAATGTAACATGGGGCCCTAATATTTTTCATGTTGTAATATATAATATATATATTATATATATATATATATATATATATATATATATATAGAGGAAAAGACGGCAAAGTGATATGTTGTGGTTATGCTTGACATAAGCGGTATTGTGCTAGATCTGTAAAACTATGCGGCGGTCAAGTGTGGTTAGTCTTGTGTGTTGTTGGTTGTTGTTGTTTGTTGTTGTTTTGTTGGGGTTTTTGTTGTTGTTTTGTTTGTGTTGTGTGTTGTGTTGTGTGTTGTTGTTGTGTGTTTGTTGTGTTGTTGTTTTGTTGGTTGTTGTTGTTGTTGTTGTTGTTGTTTGTTGTTGTTTCGGTGTTTTGTCCGGTGTTGGTGTTGTCGTTGTTGCTGTTGTTGCTGATGGTGCGATGGTGTGCGGCTGTAGATGATACCTTTCTATGTCGTTGTTGTGGTAAACATGCGGCACTGTATGTAGTCCGTCTGTTGTCGTATCGCGAGTCGTCTTGCTGGCGCCGGATTGTGCAGACGACGTAGTGCACGATTGCATCGTTGCTGTAATGTGGAGGGCTTCGTCACAGTATGTCTGTTGACTTTGATTTTGTTAGCCGTTTGTTACCTCTTGTACAGATTAATTCGTCGAACAAGTAATGCGTGCAAAAAGAGACTACGTTGCACGTGTTCGCATACATGTATTTGTATATATATATATATATATTATATATATGTATATATCGAGCTGCATCAGCCTGGATGGGGTCATTTTTGTGCACGACAGCAGTACATGTCGGGATACGCCGTAGCTTGGTTGGTGGTCAGACCAAAGGAATACGAAAGAAACCGACAGGACCAGACAAGGTCACCGAAGGCGCTTCAGTCGTGAAACACGCAACGACCTTCTATGTCCAGGCAAGTCATGTCGCTCATGCAGTATTCTTCAATGTTTTCCTGGTTTCCTTAGCTATTAGCCTAGCTGGTCGTCCAATCCAGTTACTATTACGTCTACTTATAAGTGGAACTTTTGCGGCCTTTTGTAAAGAGAGCTGGCCGCCACATCTCACACACAGCACCACGGCAACTCTCGATGTGGTTCTGCTTTGTTAAGATAATTCGTCGCAGTATATGTCAACGACAGGCATCAGAAAAAGAACAGAGGTGAACGGCCTAGATATTTCCTGTTCGATTTTGATAACGGTCTGATGAAGAAACCGGGCATAGTGAGATATGGTGAGTTAGTGGTGGAAGTCTTTGCGCTGCAGCCGAAAGTCCGCGGATTTAAACCCACGCGCGTAATTTAGGCTACTGTGGTGGTGGACTATAATCAGTCGAATATACAAATGAGAGAAACTAAAAAACGGGCAACACAGATTCATAATGAAGATGTTTAATGCATCCTCTGTTATGGATTGTCATATGTTTGAAAATGTAATAAGTCAAAAAAACACTCAAGAGCAATTATCATAATGAATATGTATCTGAAAGTAGATTGAGTTTGCGCTCATCGGGCTGAGCACATGAGGTAATGCCCTTTGATCGTCGAGTAGCGCTCAATATTAAACATGCTTTTCACTTTAAGAGCATTTACTTCGCTAGCGCTTCGGACCACTTTATGTATGCCAGTACTTGATAACATGTCGTGCGTCTACTGCACTTATGAATGAACAATACCGGCCTTTTATGGTTTTGCAGATAGGCGATCGTCATCCGCTGAGTAGAGATAGTCTCGTGATACCGCCACGCTCGCGGCGCCAACACAGCGAGTAGTCAACCAAACGATCATGGAGAGCGTTATTCAGGAATTGAAAGATCTCAGATCTCGTACGTGTCAACTCGTAAGCAAGGAGGACACTATCTGCGGCATACGAACAAGTTCTTTGCATCAATGCCCCGTCTTCAACAAACACCATGATTGGCAGAAGATGCTCGAGGAAATTTCCGATAAAAGCATTACGATATTTAAAAATTTTCTTGAGGGTAAAAAGAACGGCGACATCAATGACGTTTTTGAAATAATGGCAGTTTGCCTGCAGAATCGAGTGTGAAGATTTTCAGACGCACTGCGCTCAGGCAGCGCGTGGTATCAAATGTGCCAGACAAAGCTTTATCGGACACCATCATCAGTGTTGTTGGAGCTCTTGTGCGATTTCTGCCAGTACGCACATCGGTGCAGTACGCACGTTTAGTAGACAAATGTTGCAGGAAAGACAACCTGTTGAAAAACTGCTTGTTAGAGTCGGTGGAGACCATCCTTTACGAGCGAAAAAACGCGGCATATGACCCGCTAAATATACCATTCTTCGAAGTAGAAGCTACTGTCGCTCTTATGAAAAATCTTCGTGGACAGAACATCACGGCGATCTTTGAAAACGGTAAATGGTTGCCTGTCAATATGTTTGGCCGTAAATTCTGCCCATTAAGGCTAACGTAAAACGATTCCACTTGTCACTGGGGCAATACGTAGTATATCAGGAGTCTACCGGTCGCGTGCTCATGAAGGATCTCCAGTCTGACACTCCAGCTAAAGTCATCTTCGAGACCTCCAAATTTTTCAGGTCGCGGTGCAATCAACTACACTTAATCTTCAACAACAGTTTAACTGGATGTGACGAGCTGTTCGAATGGAACGACCAAACGCGAGAGTTTGCTATACAGTTTTCCAATCCAGAAGTAAAGCTCAAAAGTGCTCACCGCTACTACGGTAGTCTTATTCTTGAACTTGAAGACGAGTTTCTGATCGATCTTTCAACCGAAAGACTTATTGGTGAAACTTATTATACATGTCTCGATAGTTGGAAACTCAATGTAAGCAAAGGCTATTTTGAGCCGCCTGGCTCTGAAGAACTGCAGGGAATCACCTATATACAAGGCATATCCATCTATCTCGGGTACAACAAAATAGGAACGTATTGTGTTCACAAGGGCGTTTACGAAACAATTGTAGAATACCCAAGTAAAATGTATGTCACTGAAGAATCTAGTAGATTTGAGCCATCCAAGCTCCAGAAGAGCAACCTTCATGGGAAAGTAATTGCTATCAGCGACCTGCTTTTAGTTTGATATTCTACAGTAAAGGATGGGTCGTGGGTCGTTTCTGCTCGCTAATGCCGTCAATCATCTAACTGCAAAGTAAGCACTATAGTGTTAAAAATGTATACCCATCCTTAACTAAAATTAAGACGACGACGAATAGTGTTTGCAAAAAAGCCTCGGAGCGAAACGACGCTACACAGATGGGTAGTTCACACAACCAGCATTACGACCGCGTTTAGTAAAAAAAAAAAAGCCTACAGTAAGTAATTTTTTTTGGTGGAACGATTTAACCTGTGCCATATTGTAATGTTGTCATGTTATCGTTTATGCATAGACAAACAGATCCAGTTGTGTTTAAGAGCCATATATAAGGCACATAGCGGTATATATAAATATTTTGTAAGAGTCGTATATGGTTAGAAAATGCTATGTTAACACTCTACCGACGAACTTAAAAACGCTAAACAATAACTAACTTATTCGAAATGGATTTGCAAATAGATAAGAATAAAGTTATTAGAGTTTTCGGTTTATCATCGCGTCGAACCTAATATACAGGATGTGCCATAATTACGGCAACAACTCTGAGAGGTCACTATAAACAACATCAGATACAAGCATGGCGAACATTTAGTTTATTGGGTGCATTAAAAAAAAACTCTAATAACTCACCTTTGTTTTTCACACTTGCCCGTGGTCTCATTTAAACGCTATCGACTGTTGGTTGCAGGTAGGAAACGTCAAGTTTGACCAATTGCTCGCGAAGGGCTTGATTGAACTCGTCCAATTTTTGAATTCGGGTCGTGCAGCCAAACTTTAATTGCCGAAACGACCGAAAACTTGTTCAAAGCACCCTCAAACTACGGATTGTGAAAGAGTGTTTAATCGATCGCAAGAGAGGTCACAGCTATAGTCTAAGCCGGGATATCGGCAACTGGCATAACGCCGTTGACCCACCGCAAAACGTGACAGCCGAATTTTATCGACAGATAATTTTAGAAGCCATTGTACACACAAAGCACAAAACCACTTCAAAAACCGACCTAAAGCATTTAAACAGGCTGGGGCGTGCGGAACCCGACTTTTGGACAAATCGGGAGCGGCAGCCGCAGAGCCCGGACCTCCACCCCATGGAGTTTTTTTGTGTGTTGGTTTGTGAGTGCCGCTCCTGGAACTACTCGAATCCAAACGTTGGACGAGCACAAGCAGCCCTTCGTCAGTAGTGAGTGGGACAAACTTGACGTTTTCTACATGCGACCGACCGTCGGTAGCGTTTTAAGAAAACGGTGGGCCTGCATGAAAAAGGTGGAGTATTTGTGTAATATAAAGCTTTCCTCACTAGCTAAGTCATGTATTTTAGGTATCACTTTTATTCTAAAGAGACTCATAGCGTTCTCGATGTCTGCTTTTCCCAAGTGGACACGAAGCATAATTGCTGCCGCGCTTTCTGTTTTTCTAGGTGCCTTGTGAATGCTAATTGTGGTGTTAAAGTTACTTCCAAGTGCTTCAAATAATCAATGAGTTGCAAATTTTAGTTGTCAATTTGAATGCGCTTGTCGTTAGAGGCTGAAATTGTTCGTATCGTAGACAAAGCTCTTCGGTGTGCTTGTGCTAACAAGCTAACCTACGTGTGTCATCAGGCAATAGTGTGATTTAGATTACTTGCAAGGATGCCATTGAACAATTCCGCTAACTCGACTTTTGGAACTGTGATGAATAGCATGAACATATATGTGAAGGTGTGTTTTTCTTTACGCGCAAAATGTAAACCAACTATTGGTTAATAAAGGTATTTAACTGCTGCTGCAACATCATCCGCGTAAAGTGTGTTCGTTGCCTTTTAATTTCCTAACACTCTTCTTTGTACAGGTTAGCATACAATATGAATAGAAATTGGCCAGCTGTGTCGTCTTGAGCTGCGCCCACCGTAAGCTGGATCCTCTTGTCTATGAGATGCCTTTTTTTTGCTAATGTTGTAGTTGTGCTATAGAATGCTTCGGAGGAGATTAAACATCGTACCCTTAATGCTAATCGCCTCAAATTATTGTTAGAATACAATTAAAAAAAAACCAATCAAAAGCAGTTAGAAGATCTACAAAAGTAGTATACATGATTTAGTTGTTCTTACAATCGTTTAATTACAATTACAATTATGTTTATTTCACTTAAATTGAGTATAATATACATTTCAAAATGTATCTTCATGAAGCTCTATCTTCTTCACGCTTCCGTCGAGAGAAGTAGTGAAAAGATTTTCGGTCCAGCACTGTGCACTCCACTGCATGGTACTTGGCACTCCTCTGCAGGCAGGTGCACAACTGGTACTCCTCATAAAACGTTGCGTTTGAACATACCAGATAGTGATAACCATGTACTATGTACAACCCTTTTATGCGTAGCGTATAATTTATTTTCAACCTTCCTGGCAGAAACCCATTACGTTGTGCTGGTATAAGATCAATCGTTTAATTAAGCGACAAGTACAGAGGTCGGTATTTTGTATATGACACTGCCTTGGGCAATACGTCTGTAATTCTGAGGGTCAGTAAAGCAATTACGCTCAGGGTTGTACGCCTTGGCGCCAATTTTCAGAAACCCTTCCTTGGTTTATGCCACTACTAAACAGTGAAAACCTCGTGAGTACTGGTACTATGTCTGGTATTACCGCCCACGGAACCATAGACGATTGCGTCGGAAGAAGAACATCTTCTAGTCTTCTTAAGTCTTTATGTGAGTCGGCCTTCGGCAATTGTAGGATTATAGGGATATGGTAGTATTATATGTAGTATATTAGATTAATAGTAATCCAAAAATAAAACAAGAAGTAATTTTTATAAAGCTAGACACAATACAAACAGTTAAGCATTTAAGCTTCAATTACTTGGCGTTACGCGTCGAAGTGTCATTAACTTGGAGGTAAACTTTCTATGAAAAAATGAGCTACTACTTGAAGATCGGTGTTATATTACTATAATGGCAATTTGAACAGAGTGGTGGTTCTTGGACTATATCGAATGGGCTTTGGAAAACATGCAATAGTCCGCCAATACTCGAGCCTCATCAACACGTCTCCCTCCTTGCTTTGAGACGGTAAGCAAGATTAATGTAATCATTTAGAAAACAAAAAGGCTCAAAAAGAAAATCGCAGGATTTATATTTTGTAAAGCTTTGCTGGGCACAACAGTTCCCCTTAAACTAGCAATTGAAGATGGTTTTTAGCGGTTTTTCCTTATGCACCGGCATCCTCGCTTTTTGCATCAAACAAATAATTGTCTCGCAATACTTCAAGCTTCGAGAAAATGCTAATTCAGTACTTTTGCAGAGGGCCGCGGTCAAGTTGCGCCTAATCGTCACATCTTTATCGTCTTCATGGTTGCTTTATTCAGCAAGCGTCGCTTTCCGCGTCGCATGGTTGCTTTCTTTAATTCAATCATCTTCATGAACAAGCAATTTAGCCGGACAACTTAATTGATTCAATGATGCAGCATAGTAGGCTGCGGCGAGAGCAGCAGTGGTATAAGCAGAGCTATGGCTAAAAGCGATAGCCCTTGTTATACCATCGTCCCCGCTGCATATTGGAAGGCTTGCTCTTTCCTATTCGATCCTTTCTAAACTAATGTTCATCACCTCACCCAAAAAAATCGGGGAAGCTTACAATATGTAGTTGAATCTTGGTGAACTAATCCTTATGCCTCCATAGACAGAGCGCCGTCTGCGAATTTTTAAATCGTAGGCGGATCTTTACAAAGACTTTTCGTTTTGTACAAAGAACCCGTGGGATTTGTAACGCATAACGGGGGCACCTGTTATCCGCATCAGACACCTGTGGCCACAATTAACTTCTCATTCACAGTCATGGTAATCTTGAAAGCCGTTTTCCGCACGCTATTTCGCAACGTTTCGTAGATGTTGGGACCGCAGACCATTCAAGCCGGCTCCACTGTGAATAGAAAAGATTGAACGGTCTCATGGTCCTAAAGTACTTCGACCTTATTAAGATTTTAGGCAACCTGTCGTTGAAGGAACTCTAAAAACGCGTAGCAAATCCAGCCGGGCCGGTAAGTTGGCCTGCGTCCATGCCTCACCTTCGTGTGTCAGGTCAAAGATGTTTTCCAACTTTCTCCTGACCTGGTCGCCGAGGTCCAAAGTTTTTGCCGGCAGAAGGAAGGCAGATGAGGTCTGTAGTACGTAAAACACATTTTGTACTCCTACTGCGTGCCGGAGCAGCAAGTAGGCTTTATGTCTCCCGAGATTGCCCAGTCGTTCGTAAAGTAGGGAGAGTTGCTCTCTCTTCTCGGCCAGTACCCGTCCGATCATCTCAGAGGAGGCCGCCGTATTAAAAAGGTCCAGTGCACACCGGCCCTATACAATAATAATAATAAAAATAATGTTGCAGTGTGCCGAGGAAACGCCGGCTGTATTGTCGGTTCCATGGAATAATATTTAGGAGCTAGGAGAAGACAAGGAGTACACGTTCACACCTCACAATTGTAACATTTAAACAATACTAATAAATAATAATAATAATAATAAGCGGATTCTGAAAAACGAAGACCGCGAGCTATAAAGGAATTACCTTACTTCCCCCTTTTTTGTTGGCCTTTTTGTTACCCGTTACGTTGGAGACACTTGGCCCCATACTTTTTGGGCTGGTCCCCAGCCAAGATTTCTGACACTTTGTGTACAAAACCAGCCCCATTGTGAAAATATTGGCGTGTTCTATTCTATTCTAAGCCAGGCATCGTCAGTTCAAACGCGGTTGGCCCTGGTGCAGTCCCGCCGGGCCTTCCAGCTCTACCGTTGGCATCCGCAATGGCTAGGCGGGCGTCGGCCCAGTTTCCCGTGACGAAGGCCGCCTGACAGGCCGTGCTTCAGTATCTGTGTGATGACGTCCTCGTCGAGATTCGCGGCGTTAAGACGAGCGACCCGCTGGTAAAGCACTTCGCCTAACATGGCTCTATGAATTCGATCGATCCTAAAAGTAACAGATGCTCATCTGTTTGTTTACGCCAAGCGATGCCACCTCATCTATCTCGGGTTGAACCTATAGCATCTTATCGAAGCGTTCTGTACGCTCAGTCCCACCGGCCGCGGCCTTGTGCCCTTCCAACATTAGTTGAAATTGCTGGAAGTTCTTCCTAATTGTGTATTCTGATGAACTGACTGACCTTTACGCCACAAATATATATATATATATATATATATATATATATATATATATAAAGAAAATATTGTGATGATTTATTAATCATTTACAATACGTTTGCACACTCGGCAGTGCTCACCTTAATACAAATGGTGGTAAAAAGTTGTCACGTTAAGTTAAGAATCAGTTGTCCGTGTCCTTGCTTGATGGTAGCTCCCGCTCTTATGGACCCGGTGCGAGCGGTATATCCTCAAGGTTCCTTGCAAAGTTAAAACGGTGAGATCCATAAGATTCCTCTTCGTGACGCCGAGCCCCAAGAGCGTCCTCGCAGATTCGGAGTCCCATACACCACTCATAGAGATAGTGATGGATCCGAATCTGCGAGGTTTTTGCGGGTCGGGGAGCGCCGCTCTTAGGAACTCGACGTCATATTTGGTGATCTTGTCTTGCCGCGCTTTTGCCAGGTCCCGGTTCGGGTCGCAAACCTCGGCATCTAAAACCCAGACCTCGGTAGGTGTTGTTATTACGAGGTCGGGCTTCAGACCCGGTGCGCCCGGTCGACGGAATACTCGCTCATGAACGACTTCATGACGCCTTTCGCGGAGAAGACCCGCCACGCGATCACAGACGTCGTCATATCTCTTTATGGTTTGTTTGTGTGTTGTATCGCACATCTGAGCATCATGAGCCAACGTCTTAGACGCATTACACCCGTGCCTACAACGTTTGTTGTAGCCCGGGCATCACCTGGCCAATCTGGCACGCGTTGGTAGTGCGTTGATCCTGAGCTTTAGTAGGTTTAAATACTCCTTACCAGATAGGTAGGGCATCCCCTTAATCCAGTAATGTACAAAGGGCGTTTCGTGTGCTTTTTTAAAATGTGCCCCATCGAACGTGTTGTGTAGTTGTTAGACCAGTAATCGGTTTCTTGTGTAGCGGTCTCAATGGAGGTTCCGAAGCGCTCGCAAATATATCTTGTTTTCGCAAGATCTTTTTTAAAGGGCTCGGTGGTTAGCATCCATTGGACCCCAAGGTGCGTGGAGTGTTGTAGTGCTGTCAGGCGGGAGAGGCGGAGTCTGGGAATAAATGTTTGAAGGCAGGGGATGTCCAGACCGCCGTGTGCTGTGTGCGTGTACAGGTAGGCGTTCGGCACCAAGTTTTCGAGCTTAAGCCATTTCGACTTAACAACCTTTCTGATTTCTTTATCTAGGTCGCTAAGGAGTAAGATGGTCTGGGACCGGAGACCAGTTTATATAGGAGACGGGGAATAAGAAAGTCTTTTAAAAATATGAGTCTTTGGTGGGGTTTAAGGGGAGCTATCGTGAGTCTGTTGAGTGAATTAAGGAGTATATACTTGGTGGAGTCAACTCTGCCATTGCTGTCAAAGTCGACTCCAAGATACCTCCATCGATCGCTCATACCTTAAGCTGGCAATTGCCGATCTCCAACGCTAATTCTGATACGGTATTGATAAAACCTTAACCTTCCTTCCTATTAAATAGGTGGGAGATAGTAAAGCTTTTATTAGTATTAATTTCAAGGCCTCGGGATTTTAAAAGTGGGTCCGCAATATTAAGGAGCCGTTGGAGAGTAGATTTCGTGGAGGCTAGGAGGATGATATCATCCGCAAAGACTAAGCCCATAAGGCAGAAGTCATCAGTTAGTTGGTACCCAATATAAGTTTTGTCTAATTTTGAAAAAATGTCGTCGAGAACTAGAATAAATAAAAGGGGGGACAGAGGACCTCCCTGCCTAACACCCCTAGTTGGCCGAAATGTGCGACATTCGTGTCCAAATTCTATGAGAGCATTAGATGAGAGGTACAAGCGTTCGATATAATTAATGAATACCTACGGGTATCCGCGAGTCCGGAGTGACCACAGGACGGAGTCATGACTCACCATGTCGAACGCCTTACGGAGGTCGATTGAGGCGAGTCTGAGCTCACGTCCTGCAGACTTGGCATCGTTAAGGATACCATCCAGAACCGCAAGATTCTCAAAGATACCATTATAGGGGAGAAACGCTCGCTGGATTGGAAGAAACTTAATAGAGTTCTGGAGGCGTCTAGAGAGAATTTTGTTAAGCGTTCGTTGTAAGTATGAACTAATAGATAGGGGTCGCAGATCGCTTGGGGATGTGGCATTGTTAATTTTAGGGAATGAACGCTAAGCGAGCAGTTTCATGGGCTGAGGCAATATCGCTAATTAATAGTATGTTAACAATACAACAGACTACTTCTAACGGGAGTTTATGGAGGGACGAAAGACAAATCCCGTCCAAGCCTAGTGCTTTAGAAGGTCCGCGGAGAGCTACGTGGGTTTCCTTTAGGGAGATAGGGAGGGAAACCTCAAAGAGATCATAGTTGGTAGTGTATACGGGGCAAGGGAGTGGTTCAGGGGGTGGTTGTGTCATCGTGTTGGCCCAGTGTTCTACAACTTCTGTGGCCTGCATGTTGTGTATGGTGTGTTTGCCGTCCAGCACCTCATGAGCGCATTTTGATCGGTTTTGGCTAAAGAGTTTTTGAGTGGTTGCGTAGCCTTGACGTCGCTGTTGCCTTTTAGATACTCGCGCTTCAGTGGAAGGAGTTTCTCTTAAGGCACGACGTCGGACAGTGTGTGTAAAATGTTTGTTCAGAAAGTCGTCTAAGGCGATAGTGTGGTCCTCACCTGAGCAAATTATATTTGACAGATGAGTTGAGTCTGTTGAAATTATGTTGCGTTTGGGAAATATATTTGTGAGGGCTTGTATTTTGGATATAATAATATAATTTTTGGGATGGATTATGGGGGCTATCTGATTCAGAGTATCGAGGCCGACTAGACTCAGGAAGCTCAGATTCGTCAGGATTGGAATCCAGGTGAGACCTCTTTTTACGGAGGTCCTCTACCAGATCCTTATGCGCCTGAGAATTACGTTGGCCTCTAATCGCCCCAGGTGTGCGTGAGTTAAATAGTAGCTAAAAGGTGGTCAATTTCCCTAGGTGTTTCGTTATTATTATCTAATATAAAATCTGCTTCTAATGTTGCTAAAAGTTCACGGTCTTGTGGGTTCCATCTGGCTTTTTAGAGGGGGGGGGGGCTAAAATGTTCTCATTATATTCGTCCGGATGGGCACGACGACGGTGTAAATTAAGACCTGATTTAGAATTAAAAACCTTTAAGCAAGTTCTAGATGGACATTTACAATTTGGCTTGGAGACTCGTGAAGTACTAGGGGGGTAAAAATTATTATTAGAAGCAGCAGTGTCATTTTGTAAGGAACTTAAAATCAAATTATTAGTCTGTGATCGGTTAGGAGTTGGGGAGATGGCACGAACTTTTCGTTGATTGTGAGCCAATCTAATGTAACTCGCGCCAGATTTGCATACTCGCTCGCAAGTCTGGCAGCTGAGTCTTCCGGCGGTGTTGCTGCCGTCACGTGATGCCATCGTTGTCTTTGTCCATAGCGGCGGTAAGATTTCTTTAAAAGTTTTTTACGCAGATGTTGTTGTTAAAATCGCTAAAATGAAGCGGTCTTTAGACCATCACTCTGATTGTCTCTACCCAGGGAGCACTATGTCATATTTCGTCACGCACTGTATTTATGCAAAATAGCGTCGAAAGTAGAAGTTAAAAATTGCACATTAAGATGCACAATAGTAGTGTCGGTTTACGATTATATTTGTGGCAATTAGATGGAAGACTAGCATCAGACAGATTAATTGCTGTCTCTTCAATTCAGTGAAATTGAAGCATATATCACAAGTATATAATAGGTATGTAGGTAGTCAATTAAAATAGTGGTAAAAAGTGGTAAAAAAATATATATATATAGCATAGGTTGGGGGATTACTCAATATATTTAGCAACAAGCAATACATATATATAACAAGACTTCTTTGCGAGCGCTTGGGAACCTCCATTGAGACCGCTACACAAGAGACCGATTACTTGTCTCAACAACTACACAACACGTTCAATGGGGCACATTTTAAACAAGCACACGAAACGTTCTTTGTACATTACTGGATTAAGGGTATGCCCTACCTATCTGGTAAGGAGTATTTACACCTACTAAAGCTCAGGGTCAACGCATTACCAACGCGTGCCAGATTGGCCAGAGGACGCCCGGGCTACAACAAACGTTGTAGGCACGGGTGTCATGCGCCTGACACGTTGGCTCATGTCGCTCAGATGTGCGATACAACGCACAAATAAACTATAAAAAGACATGACGACGTCTGTGATCGCGTGGCACGTCTTCTCCGCGAGAGGGGTCATGAGGTGGTTCGTGAGCGAGTATTCCGTCGACCGGGCGCACTGGGTCTAGCGCCCGACCTCATAACAACATCAACCGAGGTCTGGTTCTTAGATGCCGAGGTTTGCGGCCCGAACAGGGACTTCGCAAAAGCGCGGCAGGACAAGATCACCAAATATGACGTCGAGTTCCTAAGAGCGGCGCTCCCCGACCCGCAAAAACCTCGCAGATTCGAATCCATCATTATTTCTATGAGTGGTGTATGGGACTCTGAATCTGCGAGTACGCTCTTGGGGCTCGGCGTCACGAAGAGGAATCTTATGGATCTTACCGTTTTAACGTTGCAAGAAACCTTGAGGATATACCGCTCGCTCCGGGTCCATATAAGAGCGGGGGCTACCATCAAGCAAGGACACGGACAGCTGATTCTTAACCTCACGTGGCACCTTTTTACCTGCATTTTTATTAAGACGAGCACTGCCGAGTGTGCAAACGTATTGTAAATGATTAATAAATCACCACTATATATATATATGAGTGCAGCTGTGACGAGAAGGTCTCACCCCTGGGTCACTATGGCATATCCTGTATCCGCGTATTTAGGCCGTAGGACGAGACACGCTGCTTTGAATGATTCCCTAGCCCGTGCTATAAGGTCCTCTGGCTACCCTTGTGTTCTCAACCGCGCAGGTTTGTATACAGACGACTCCCGTCGACCTGAGGAGATGACCCTAACAGCCTTTAGGAGTGGGAAGACACTCGTCTGGGACGCTACCGTGACTGACTCTTTCTCCTTTCGAGAATGCACGCAAGTCTATTACGAGAACTTTAATTCTATTCAATTATTATTCTTTGTCAACTAAGAGAAGCAACAACTATAACAATGTTCGCAGTACGAGCTATGGATATCAATCAAAGTTTCGTGAGTTTTGGCCAGCCGCGAATATTCTAGTAAAAACAATAAGAAAACCCATTGTGAGTTGGTTGAAGAAGAATGTACACACACATATTACAGTATGTTGTTATTTGGCATTGCATTTATTGACGTTTTTACAGATGTCAGCACCCGTTACGCTTTTTACAAGTTTCCGCGATACAGTAGTCATGGAGAGTCCCAGTTTGTATATTGGATACAGTGTGTGACTCAAAGCATTTCTAGGGATTTTTAGGCATCAATAAAGCTTCAGAACAGATATCTCAGATGCTGATAAATGGACGAGCTTGGTCGGTAGCCAGTAAATCCATGGCATACCATTGTTGGACCATTGTTTAAGTGTTGTTTACCATTCATTTCAGTTCTTTTGTGCGTTGTTCAGAAAAGAGTCACAGTCATTAAGCACGTCAAAATTGAGTAAACAAAGGATACATATACACAGCCTATCATATTGTCTGCATGTAACAAATCCTATTTCTCATTATCAAGCCTCGGTTCCACATATTAAAACAAGTTCCCTTTAGATATGCGCAAACAATTGAGGTGCCCTACTAATTATAGGGATTGACAACATAATAAGAAGATGTGTAATACAAACACATCATACTAGCCTTTGATAGTTTTAAAGAGATTAATTTTATTCCACTAAACAATTATAGTACATAATTATACACATATTATATAATCATTTAATTTTGATTTAATTTCCATGGGTTATTTACAAATGTAAATGACTTAAAAAAGTATTACTTGCGCATTCTATTATTCATTTAAGAGTTGTGAGACATATTTTTAGAAAACTATACGCGGGCCATAATGTGCGACAGGATTAGTAAAACAAATTGAGACCGAGGCAAGCCACAGCCGTTAAGCTTTTAGTGCACGTTTAAATGCTATCTAATCTTAGTAACAATGCCAGCTTAGATAGCCGTGTTGTGCGTAAATCCAGCCATCCAGCCAAAGGTAGAATTTGAGGCCCGCACGTTTTCCAAAACGCACCAACGACGTATGCGCTTGCTTAGATAGACAGTTACCGAGATAGTCTGTCGTTTCGTTTAAGTTGAAACATTCGAGCAGCCCAGTAGTTAAGTGTCATTTGTTTTGAAGCATCGCTTCGGTGTGGTATCTGTTGCGGTCGTCCCTTCCAACGACAGTCGTGTTGCCGGTACGTCACAATGTTTTGCGTGGATATGTTCCGTTCTTCAATAGCTCAGGTCGCGTATTTCAAATTTTCGTTCGAGGTAGAAATTTTGTTGAGCTTTATATTCAAGACCTCAAGGCGCTACATGTAATATACGCTGACGACTTTGTTATGCTCGTGGATTCCGCGAGACACTAGAATAATTCATAAGACAGAATACAGTAATAGCGGAAACCTTCAATTAGTATCGCGAGATTGTTTATAACTATGTAGAGCGATATTGTTGCTTGGAACGCAATGCATTAATCTGCAAAGTGTCAGGGTTTGAAATATTATATATTTATATATATATATATATATGTATATATATATATATATATATATATATATATATATATATATATATATATATATATATATATATATACGACTATAAACTTTACCTCATATAAATATTAATTTACCTATCTATGCTCTGGTGGGTATGAGCATGATGTATTCCATGAGGAAGACATTTAAGTGAGACTGTATTTGCCTGGTGAGCGACGAAGCAAACGAAGTTCAAGGTGCGTTCCAGAAACTTAGCTTAAAACACAAAGAAGAAGAAAATCTAACAACAAATCGAGTAAACCAGCAGTTCGATTCGTCTAACGAGTAGCAAGTGCAGCAAGTGATTACGTCGTACATATGTTTACATACATGTCTTTTGTATCAGGTACCAGGCGTTCAATACACCCAGATATCTTTCGTTAAGATAAGCCGTCGCAGTTTATGCAAACGTGCATCGAAAAAAAAACAGTGGTGGACGACCTAACTCTTTCGTGTCTGATTTTGATAACGGTCTGACATTATTGAAGAAACCGGGCATAGTGAGACATGGTGAAATATTGATGAAGGTCTTTGCGCTGCAGTCGAAAGACCGCGGATTCAAATCCACGCGCTTAATTTAGGTGACTGACGGTGGTGGATTATTTTTAGCCATATGTGAAAGAGAGAAGCTAAAAGCCGGGGAGCAAATTCGTAATGAAGATGACTTTTGTATTGCAATACTCCGCGAAAGATTGCCATATACTTACAAATAAAGTGTATTAAAATAACACTTTCGTGAAACAGTTCGTAATTGATAAGCTAAGCAAACTAAACAACACCCTCTGATCGTAAATGATCGCTCAATATAATACGTGCCTTTTACGGTCATTAGCATTTAATCGCCGCTATTGCTTCGGATGATTATCTGCACGCCATTACATTAATAACATGCTGTGCGTATAACGCGCGTATTGGAGAATAATACCGGCGTTCTGTGTTTTTTGCAGGTAGGCGACGATTATCCGGCAAGTAGAGATCATCTCGTGATACCTTCACGGTCGCGGCGCCGCCGCAGCGACTAGTCAACCAAAAGAGTAATGGAGGGTGTTATTCAGGAATTGCAAGAGTTACGATCTTCTCCATGTCAACTCGTTAGCAAGGAGGGTACTATTTGCGACATACCAATGCGTTTCTTGCATCGATGCCCCGTCCTCGACAAACACCCCGATTGGAAAAAGATGCTCCTGAAAGTTTCCTATAACAGCATCTTGATATTTCGAGATTTTCTTAAGGGCGTCGAGTGCAGCCGCATCGATGATGTCTTTGAAATAATGGCATTTGCCTGCAAAATCGAGTGCGAAGATTTTCAGGCGTACTGCGCTCGGGCAGCAAATGGTATTGCTGTGCCAGACGAAGTTTCAGCGGTCACCATCATTAGTGTCGTTGGAGCCCTTGTGCGATTTCTGCCAGTACGCACATCGGTGCAGTACGCCAATTTAGTGGACAAATGTTGCCGAAAAGACGACCGGTTGCGAAACCGCTTGCTAGAGTCAGTGGAGACCATCCTTCACAAGCGGAAAAGCGTGGCATATGCCCCACTAGATATTCCCTTCTTCGAAGTAGAAGCTACTGTCGCTCTGATGGAAAATATTTATGGACGGAACATAACGGCGATCCTTCACAACGATAAATGGTTGCCTGTCAACCTGTTCGGCAGTAAATTCTGCCCATTCGAAGCTCAAGTAAAACAATTCCACTTGTCATTGGGGCGATACGTGGTATACCAGACGTCTAGCGGCAGTGTGCTCACGAAGGATCTCCAGTCTGACACCTCAGCCAAAGTCATCTTCGAGACCTCCAAATTTTTCAGCTCACGATGCAGTCAACTGCATGTAATCTCTAAGGATGAAACGACAAACCGTGAAGAGCTGTTCGAATGGAACGACCAAACGCGAGAGTTTGTTATGAAGTTTTCCCACCCAAAATGGGTGCTCAAAAGTGCAAACCGCGACTTCAATGGTCATCTTATTGTGGAACTTCAAGGGGGGTTTGAGATCGACCTTACAATTGAAGAACGTATTGCTAATTTACCTCTAAGGCGTTATGGCCCGGACTTTTGTACACCCTTGAAATTATTTGTCGATCGCTTCTATACAATTATACCGCCTGGAGGTGAAAAACCGGATAAAAGTGAATCTGTTCTAATCAAATCCATCCATCTCGGGTTCAACATATTGGGAATTTGTTATGTTCACGAAGGCGTTTGCGAAACGATTGTAGCGTCCTCGAGAGCGTTCTGTAGAGACACTAATGTATTCGGCTATGGCCGTGGCCAAAAGAGCAACCTTCATGGGGAAGTGATTGCCGTCAGCGATCTGCTTTTGGTCTGATATTATACAGACAAAGAAGTACCATATATGTAGACTGCAAACTAAAAACCATAAATGTAGGTTGTAAAAAACCATGGTACCCATCCTGAATAGAAGTCAGACGACAAATAGTGTTTGCGAACAAGCTCTGAGGCGAAACGACGCCACATTTCAGTTGGGCAGTTCATAGAGTGAGCATTACGGTCGCCTTTAGTGAAAAAACATGCTCCTACATTAGGTAAACTTTTTTTCGATGAAGCAAATAAACCTGTACCGTTATTGAATCTTTGTCATGTTGTGGTTTATATATAAGTAAACGAATCCAGTTGTATGTATAAGCCGTATATGTAAGACATAGCGTGGTATATATGAATATATTGTAAAGGTCAGATATGGCTAGAAAATGATATGTTAGCACTCTACCGATCATTTGAAAACCGTTCAAACTATACCTGACTTACTCGAAAAGGATTTGCGAGTGTACATGAAGGAGGTTATAAGGGTTTCTCATCGCATCGAACCTGTTGCGCAAAGTAGGCCATAATTACGGCAACATCGTTGAGAGGTCACTTTAAACTAACGACATCAGGAAACGTCAAGTTTGCTATATTGTTCGCGAAGAGCTTATTTAAGCTTTTCCAAATTTTAAAACGAGTGATGCAGCCAGACTTCAAACGCCAAAACGACCGAATGCTTGCCCGAAGCGCCCGTGAAGCTACGGACCGTGAAAAAGTGGTTGGCCGATCGCAAGAGAGGTCACAACCATGGTATGGGCCGGAATATCGGCAACCGGCATAACGCCGTTAGGTTACGTTGGCCCACCACATTAATCAGCAAAGAAGCTAGAGAGCACTCGTAGGAGAAACCACCCACCCCAGCATGACGAAATAAATCGACTAGTAAGTGATGGGGAGCTTTGTTGAGTGCCTCGACACAATCAATACAGACGGCAAGTAACCCCGGGCACAGCTAACACCTGCTCAACTTCCGACTGGAGTACGTAAGCCGCGTCCTGTGTACCTCGATTCTTTTTGAATCCGAATTGGTCCGGAGGAAGAGCCTTCTTCACAGTTGGAAACACCCTCGAGATAATCAATTTAGCGAAATGTTCTTTAGAGTGCGTCCCGACGCGATACCCAGGTATAGATTTGGATTGTCCACGTTGTCGTCGTTTTTGCCCTTAATAGAAGAGTCAGCTTGGCCTCGTGCAAACCCTAGGCTAAAGCATCGGACGACTCAGTTTGTAATAGATCCTGTTGAATATCTTGTCCGCCGGACAAACTCTCCTCTATGTCTCTGTTGCCCCGAATTACCCAATAGACCCTTAATAAAACTGCGCAGATTCCAAATTTTGTGCCTATGCAATTCGCCGGACCGACGGGGCCATGCGCTTTCAAAAACGAATTGCCTATCCCACAAGACGTGACCTTTCCTATTAAAAAAGTAAGCAGTTCCTAAAATCGTTTGTGGGGATCACCTACTAAAAAATGCTCTAGCCTCCATAGTCAACTAGGCCGTTTGGGGGTGCCGGATGGGATAAAATGGTCAGCCTCTACCTTCTGTATAAACTCCATCATTAGTACCTGGGGTAAGGTTCTAAACGCTATGGTGTAACCTACCAATGACCTATATTAAGCCTTTTCAATGATATCACAGCGTACTTGATATTGTTCTACAACCTGCGCAGACCCTGATCATCGCGCATTATCCTAGGCATATCCAACAATTTAATGTATATGTTACATACTATCGCTAGAGACGTCCCAAACTTTTGGAACATGTAAGTCAGAGTTTGTGTGTGGCGTTGGTGTAGCCGGCCTCGGTCAGAGGTATCCCTGCCACTGACCCTACTGCTTCCCCCTTAACCACATCCCAAAATTTGCACTCAGCAACCACCCTTCAACACGTTACTAAACGTTATGCGTTAATTTAGGGGCTTTTGGCCGTCCGGTCAAAACAGCTTAACGACGGTGTTCAAGTCTAACATCCCCGCTTGCACTGAACATCGAACCGCATATTTTGGAAAAATCTTTTTTTAACGCAGGGTTTGTTATTTACTAAGCATATTGAGGTAAGAGCCCGTAAGGGCATTTTATCGTTTTATAATATCCCAGAGCCTCATCGGTTGTCGCTGGATATCGCTCTCAACCTTTTTAATTTAAGAATTGCGCCAGCCGCTGCTTACGGGATACAGGTCACCTATCAAGAGCGAATGTGGAAGTACTTGACAAAATTCAAGCCAGTTATCTAAAAATAGTGCTAGTTGTATCCAGCGCACTAGCCGCAACCGGCTTGTTTATCTGGTGGCTTCGACACCACTCTCTGTGGAGAATCTCAGAGCAACTTATGCTTTACCGAGAATGGAGGCCTTTGAGAAACATATTGCCGAATGGGAGTATACATTTGCGGATGTTAATTTACGTTTTTATGAGACTAGAGCGATGACTACAAACTACTGGAAAAGCCCATGTTGTAGAAACAGATACTTTGTTACTGGGCTTGCAATACATGGATTTCATATGAAGATTTGTATACGAAACAGGTGGCATGAGATATCAACCGAGTGTGAATGCAACCTATGCGGAAAATCATGTGATATGTATCATCTCCAACAGTGTACAAAACCAAAATCGCTAATGAAAGTTATTTAGGTGAGCTGTAGCACATATGTGCATAAACCAAATGTTAGTTAATAAACAATACATTTATTTCAATACGCCCGGGCCAATCAATACCGTGTCGTATACCACGTTAGGGGCCAATACGTTGCCAACGAAACCGTAGAAGAAAGACAGTCAAATTGCGCGGGTTCACCAAAACTGATTCGTATTCCTTTTTCTCGTTTCAGTGCTCGGAGAGGGCTATACGGCAAAGCCGCCCCTACTACTCGTGATCTCACCCAGCCACACTCTCCATCCACGCGCTATGTTCTGGCGGTTGGCGCGAAGCCGTGTCGCTACCAAAACTCACTCTTCTGTCACCCTGAATATATCGTAGCAATACGTATATAAACACTTCTATATATATATATATATATATAAATATATAAAGACCTGCTTGTGTACTTCTTGTTACCACTCTAGGGCAGTACTACTGCCGCACTCTTGTCGTCGCTGTCGCCCCGATCGCCACCGGGCTGAGGGATCACCGACTACACGCTAGGCCGAATGCTAGAGAAGATTTTAGTTACGTAGCTGTCAAGTAACTAAGCTTTTTGATAGCCATATCGAAAGCGAGGGCGTGCACACTTGCATAGGGTGTATGAGAAAGTTAGGTACATATTTTGAGGTTTGGTAGAACTCGGCAAGAGAATCACTTTTCCTAGTGGAAGGAGGGGGCGGAGACG
The DNA here is from genome assembly GCA_003439945.1 of Dermanyssus gallinae. Taxonomy (NCBI): domain Eukaryota; kingdom Metazoa; phylum Arthropoda; class Arachnida; order Mesostigmata; family Dermanyssidae; genus Dermanyssus; species Dermanyssus gallinae. The sequence continues at coordinate 70,409 of QVRM01001317.1, read as the reverse complement.
TCTTGGCAAACGTGTACGGTTCTGAACGTGAAAACTTGCACGTAAAACATAACAACTATGACTGTCGAAAAAGCTTACTACATTACTTGACAACTACGTAACGCAGTACCATCACCTTGGTACGAAAATGATGGGCATTAAATTTGCTATTGCATGAAAGTGGTCTTATGGACGTACATTTTTGGCCGTAATGGAAAAAAATACAATTTTTCATGAAGAAGCGTCGACGTAACATATCGACTTTTTTTAATGACTTTTCGTAATCTGGGGATTCGCTTTTCCCTACGCAAGCTAGTGAAGTGTCTTCCGTTGTGCAGAATTTTCCTCCGAACACGCCGGTAAAATCAGTTGCATCATGCGTTGACTGATTCTCCCGCAAACGTAGATTTTGCACAACTATGTAGGAGAAAAAGGCCGGAATGTGCGATTCTTATTTCAGTTGCAACGAGCAAATCTAACACACAGCTTCTTTGACGTTAGACAGAGTTTACTAGGAAGTCGGTGTTGTGTCCACCGGGGGGCAGTGGCGTGCACTGAACATGCTTAATTATATGTCAAGGTTTCCTGACGAGGAAGATTTCCTGTCGAACGCGTCTAATTTACTCACGCGGTTGGCCCTGGTGCAGTCCTGCCGGCCTCTACCGCTGGCATCCACCATAGCTAGGCGGACGTCGGCGCAGTTCCCCGTGACGAAGGCCGTCTGACAGGCCGTGCTTAGTGCACAATACAAAAATGGGAAGAGCTTCTAGCGATCCCAACTGACGCTGGGAGGGCGCAGGGCCGCAACCGGTGGGGCTGGGATAAATCACCGTGGCCGTTACACCTTCCTCACACGCTTCCTTCTTTCGAGAATGTAAGCAAACCTATTACGGTAACTATAATTATATTTAATTGCTTTTATTTGTCAACTAAGAGAAGCAACAACTATAACAGTGCTCGCAGTACGAGCTATGGTTATCAATCAAAGTATCGTGAGTTTTGGCCAGCCGCGAATATTCTAGTAATAGTAATAAAAAAACCCATTGTGAGTTGGTTGAGAAAGAATGCATATCTCTAGCGGCATTTATCACAGTAAGTTGTTCTTTGACATTGCATTTGTTGGCGTTTTTACAGATGACAGCTCCCGTTACGCTTTTTACAAGATTCCGTGATACAGTAGTCGCGGAGAGTCCCAGTTTGCATATTAGTTACCGTTTGCAACTCGAAGCATTTTCAGAGATCTTATGTCATATCTAAAGCTTCAGAACAGATATATCAGATGCTGATGAATGGACGAGCTTGGTGGTTAGCCAGGAAACGAATGGCATACCATTGTTTAAGTATTGTTTAACATTTCTTTTAGTTTTGTTTGCAGATATTTGTGCGCTGTCCAGAAAAAAGTCACAGTCATTGAGCACGTCAAGCACAGTCATTGAGTAAACGAAGGATGCATATACACAGGCTATCATAATGTTTGCATGCAACAAATCCCATTTCTCATTATCAAAATTAGGTCCCACTTATTAGAACAAGCTCCCTTCAGATATGCACGCTTTGGCAGTATGTAAACAAAATGCAAAACGATACAATTTAGGTGCCCTACTTATCATAGCGATATACAATATAATAAGAAGACGTGTAATACAAACACACTATACTAGCCTTTGATAGCTTTGAGGAGCTTAATTTCATTTCATTAAAAAATATTAAATAATTATAAATATATTAAGAAATCATTTAAATTTGATTTAATTTCCATGGGTCATTTACAAATGTTAATGACATATAAAAACAATGTACCTTATGTATTCTATTATTCGTTTAAGAGTTGTAAAACATATTTTTAGAAGACTATACGCGGGCCAAAATGTGTGACAGAATTAGTAAGACAGGTAGAGACCGAGGCAATCCACAGGCGTTAAGCTTTTAGTGCACGTATGAATGATATCTAATCCTAGTTACAATGCCAGCTTAGATTGCCGTGTTGTGCGTAAATCCTGCCATCAAAAGGTGGAATTTGAGGGCCGCACGTTTTTCAAAACGTACCAGCGACGTGTGCGTTTGCTTACTACTTATGATCACTGCTAGACAGTTAAAGACGCGTCATTGGTTTGGAACATCACTTAGGTGTATTACCTGTTGCGGTCGCCGCTTACAACAACGGTCGTGTTGCCGGTACGTCACAATGTTTTGCGTGGACATATTCCGTTCGTCAATAGCTCAGGTTGCGTTTTTCAAATTTTTGTCAAAGGTAGAAATTCATTCATTGCTCACTTAGATTGGGTCACGTTATGCCGACGAGGTGATGATGCCCGGGGAAAGTGAAAATTGTTTATAACAATGTAAAACGATGTTGTTGCTTGGAGCATAATGCACTGATTTGCAAAGTGTCTGGGTTTGAAATATTCCTTATATATATATATATGTATACATATATATAAAATATTGTGATGATTTATTAATCATTTACAATACGTTTGCACACTCGGCAGTCCTCGCCTTAATAAAAATGGCGGTAAAAAGGTGTCACGTGAGGTTAGGAATCAGCTGTCCGGGTCATTGCTTGATGGTAGCCCCCGCTCTTATGGACCCGATGCAAGCGGTATATCCTCAAGGTTCCTTGCAACGTTAAGACGGTAAGATCCATAAGATTCCTCTTCGCGACGCCGAGCCCCAAGAGCGTCCTCGCAGATTCGGAGTCCCATACACCACTCATAGAGAGAGTGATGGATCCGAATCTGCGAGGACGCTCTTGGGGCTCGGCGGGAGGGTTTTTGCGGGTCGGGGAGCGCCGCTCTTAGGAACTCGACGTCATATTTGGTGATCTTGTCCTGGCGCGCTTTTGCCAGGTCCCGATTCGGGCCGCAAACCTCGGCATCTAAAACCCAGACCTCGGTAGGTGTTGTTATTACAAGGTCGGGCTTTAGACCTGGTGCGCCCGGTCGACGGAATACTCGCTCACGAACCACCTCATGACCCCTCTCGCGGAGAACCGGCTTCCAACTCTGCCTCATATGAATATGAGTTTAATTATACATGCTCTAGCGGGTATGAGAATGATTTACTCTATAAGGAAGACATCTACGTGCCATTGTGCTTGCTAGGTAAGCGACAAAGCAAATGGCGCTCAAGGTGCGTTGCAGAAACTAAGGTTACAAACTCTAACAAACTAACAAACGAGAAAAAACATCTAATAAAATAACAAATCGAGTGACCCAGCAGTTCGATTCGTCGAACGAGTACCGAGTGCAGCAAGTGACGACGTCGTACGTATGTTTGCATGCGTATGTATTTTGTAACAGGTGCCACCAAGCGTACTTATGCACGTAGAGCTGCATCAGCTTGGACGGAGTCGTTTTTCTGCACGACAAGAGTACTAGCCGGGATACGCCATAGCTTGGTTGGTGGTCGGACCAAAGGAATACGAACGAGCAAACGAACCAGACAGGACGAGACAAGACTGCCGATCGCCGATACCGACCCAAGGCGCTTCACCCGTGAAACACCGCACCAGACTCCTATCCAGTCCAGGTAACTCATGTTGCTCATGCAGCGTCCTTTAATGTTCTCCGGGTTTCCTTCATTAGTAACCGAGCTAGTTGAATCCAGGAACTAATAAGTGGAAGTATTGCGTTGATTTGTAACGGGAGCTGTCCGCGTCGCATTTTGGAGTGATGCTCGCTTTCCTTCGTTAAGAGAATCCGTCGCAGTGTATGCAAACGTGCATCGGGAAAAAACAGGTGAACGACCTAAACATTCCCGCTCGATTTTGACAACGGTATGATATTGATGAAGAAACCGGGCATAGCGAGACATCGTGAGTTCTTGGTGAAGTTCATTGCGCTGCAGCCGGAAGACCACGGATTCAAATCCACGCGCTCAAGTTAGGTGACTGCGATGGTAGATTATACTCAATCATATCCGAATCAGCAAAGCTAAAAAAAAGAGAGCAGATTCGTAATGAAGATGACTAATACGTTGCAATCCTCTGCCATGAATTGCCACATACTTAAAAATAAATTATTTTAAGACACTTAAGAGTCATTATTGTAATGAATAAAGGTAGATTAAGTTTGCGTTTGACGAGCTAAGCACACTACGCAACACTCTCTGATCGTCAAGGATCGCTCACAAAAATACGTGCATTATACGTTAATTGGCATTTAAACGCCCCTATTGCTATAAACCACTTTCTGCACGTCATTATATTAACAACATGTTGTGCGTATAACGCGCTTTGAACGCAGGTAGGGGATGATTATCCGGTGAGTAGAGATTATCTCGTGATACCGCAAAGGTCGCGGGGCTAACGCAGCGAGTAGTCAACCAAACGAGTCATGGAGAGCGTTATTCGGGATTTGCAAGATTTAAGATCTCCTTCATGTCAACTCGTTAGTAAGGAGGGTGCTATTTGCGACATATCAATGCGGTTTTTGCATTGACGGCCCGTCTTCGACAAACGCCTCGACCGGCAGAAGATGCTCCTGAAGGTTTCCTATAACAGAATTTTGGTATTTTGAGATTTTCTCTAGGGGGTGAAGCGCAGCCGCATCGATGATGTCTTTGAATTAATGGCGTTTGCCTGCAACATTAAGTGGGAAGATTTTCAGGCGTACTGCGCTCGGGCAGCGCGTGGCCAGCCGGAACTTCGACACACATTGTCATGAGTGTCGTCGAAGCCCTTGTGCGATTTCTACCAGTACGCACATCGGTACAGTACAAACGCTGAGTGGCGCAGTGCTGCCGTGACGACGGACTGTTGCGAAACTGCCTGTTCGAGTTGGTGGAGGCCACCCTTCACGAGCGGAAAACCGTGGCATATGCCCCACTAGATATTCTATTCTTCGAAGTAGAGACTACTGTTGCTCTTATGGATAATATTCATCGACAGACCATTACGGCGATCCTTTACAACGGTAAATAGTTGCCTGTTAATCTGTTCGGCAGTCGATTCTGCCCATTCGAGGCTCAAGTAAAAGGACTCCACTTGTCACTGGACAGATACTACCGCGTGCTCACAAATGATCTCCAGTGTGACATCTCCGCTAGAGTCGTCTTTGAGACCTCCAAGATTTTCAGGTCGCAGTGCAATGAACTGTGCGTAATTTACACGGACAAAACGACTGTGACAAGCTGTTTGAATGGAACGACCAAACGCGAGAGTTCGATATAAAATTTTCCCATCCAAAATGGAGGCTCAAAAGTGCTCACCGGGACTTCAACCATCATCTTATAGTTGTACTTGAAGAGCGGCTTGTGATCGATCTTACAGCCGAAGAAAGTATTGCTAATGCCCCCTTTTTTTGTGGAGGAGGGTTAAATGCAGTTACGCACTACTGCTACGAGTTTCCATCTCGAGCTGTGTGGGACTCGACCCCAGCGGATGGATGTTACGCCGCTGAGACCCATACCCACTAAACGCACCTCCCCCCTTAAACTTCACTCTCTAATGGCCCAGCTCTCCATAGAACAGTGCTATGGGCCATCAGGAGAAGTGGCGAGTGCCGTATCGGATCAATTGGCCGGGGTCACTCACGGGTTCCCCCACCTGTCAAGCGCACTTTGTCCCAGCCCTTGCGAACCCGTTTGATTCAAAGTTGCGCTTTCTTCAGCCGTGCTGGCCTCAAAAAGATTCTATCTCTCCTTGGATCTTCTGTGCTTTGTTTTTAGCACTTCCTGTGCAACTTCCGCTCCCAATTCCCATGTTTAGGTCGAACACAGGATGTATTCCACGAACTCTTTTATACCAAGTCACCGCTTTGCACCAAGTGCATTCATTACTGCTGACTCGAGCGGGTTTGCAAACAGCAGTCGCGTGTCAGTATATGCCCCTACGGGACGCTAATGCACCTGGAGAGGGTTATGGCACGGACAATATCAAACGTTTTGCATGCGTTGCTGACGATTTCTGGTATAAATTCACACTGCCTAAACTTTTTCGGGCTGACTCTCAGTTAACAGTTAACGTCCACGAATCTTATTTCGAATATAAACTGCTTAAATGTAAAACTGATAAAAAAATACCTCCTTAAAGTAGAATTAATCCATTTCGGATTTAACATATTAGGAACTTGTTGTGTTCATGGGGGCGCTTACAAAACGATAGTAGTGTCCCAGAGAGAGTAATGTAGCGGCAGAGGCTCTAGGGTACTTGGCCCTTGCAAAGGCCTGAGGAGCAACCTTCATAGGGAAGTGATTGCCGTAGGAATTGGCTAGCTGTGTCTTCTTGAGCGACGCCCACCGTCAGCTGGATCTTGTTGTCAATGGACCTCTGTAAGGAGGGCCTCTTAAATACTGTGGGTCAATAGGGGCATTACGCTTAGGTCTGTACGTCTTGGTGCCCATCTTTAGAAACCTTTCCGTAGTTTATGCAGCTATTAAACAGATTTGTGAGTACGGGTTATATGTCTTGCATGCTTCAATTATTGTACTCGGCTCCACAAGTCAAAGTGCTATCAATTTGGTGGTACAAAAAAATTATAATAAAAACTGGCTCTACAGAAAATTAGCTCTTTTCGATCGATATTGTATCACTATAATAGCAATTTGAACACAGTGATAGTTCTTAGATTATTTAAGATAAGTTTCGGAATGCATGCAACCGTACGCCAGTGCTCGAGCCTCGTCACCACGTCACCCTCCTTGCTTCGGTGACCGGGTTTGGGTCGCTCCTCGAAGGCCTACTGGACAAATGATTACCATCCATAAACATTCATCCGATGTTCGTCCATTTGACGTCAATCTTTCTTTCGCTAAGATTTTATAAATAAATATCATCAGTTAGTAAACAAGAGACATCGTAGGATCTCTATATTTGAAACTTTAGGTTCAAGGCCTGTTGGAGGGCTTGTAGAGAATTTTTCCTAACACGCCAGCAATCTCGCTTTTGTGTCGAACAAATAACTGTCTCGCAATTCTACATTTCGATGCACGAACATCTCTGTCAGTAAAGACCAATGAGTACCGCATCAAAACAAACAATTGACGTTAACCTGTTTCGGCCCAACGTAGGCTTAATAAAATTGCGCGGATTTGGGACGGCTCGTCAAGTTGCGATGGCCTTCTCAATGTTGCGCCTATTCAACTTGCCGGGCCGACAGAGGTTTGCGCCTTCAAAAACGACTTGCCTCCCCCGCGAGACGTAATCTTTCCTGTTAATAAGGTGAGTACTTCCAAAAAAATGTTTTTCTAAATCATTGACAAAAAATTCGTTAGCCTACACAGTCAACTAACGCTGTTTTGGGGTGCCGGATGGGATAGAATGGTCAGCCTCTACCTTCTGCATAAACTATATCATTATTGCATTGGGGGGGGGGGTATATTGGGTATACCCTATTGAGGTATCTAAATGCCCCTTGGCAGGCCTTTCCGGGGCGCTTAACGGCATGGCGGACCCTAGAGTGCTACGTCGCTTTACTAGCCTTGTATACTTAACGGACCTATCTGCCTTTGGATCTAGGCCCTCCTTGTCAAGAGGTGAAGAGGGCACACAACGCATATCGAACTCATCTAACCTATGTTTGAGCTCGTCTGCTCTCAGCAACCACTCGTTAACACGTAACTAAACTTTATACGTTAACTTAAGTGCAGTTGGCCGTCGGGCCAAAACAACTTAACGGTGGTGTCCAGTTCTGACATCCCCGCTCGCATTAAACTCCGAAGGCCTGCAAACGGTTGCCCGTCTCAACCGCCATTCCGGGCTGTCACAACAATCACTTCAACGTGCGGGCCAATCAATACAGTGTCGTATTCCACGCTGGGTGCCTGTATGTTGTCAAGGAACCGTAGACGAAAAGCAGTCAAACTACGCCGGTTCACCAACACTGATCCTTATAACTATTTACGTTTTAGTGCACGACAAAAAGCTATAAGGCAAAGCCTCCTCTATTCGTGATATCGTCCGGCTACAATCTCACTTCACACGCTATGTTCTGGCGGTACGCATGAAGGCTCTTTTGCCGCCGAAACTAACACTCCAGTCACACTAAATATATTACAGCAATACACCGATATATATACACCGATCGCTACAATATATATACAGGGTCATTCATATTGTTGTGCACGCATTTCGAGGTTTGATAGAACTCGGCAAGAAAATAAGTTTTCCCTATAGAGGGAAGACGTGGAAACGTCTTGTTTAGGAGAGAGAGTGAAGTTTATAAAAGTAGTTTTTCTGCCTTTTTTTTCCTACATAGTTGTGCGATATATACCGATTACACCGGCGTATTCGGAGGAAAATTCTGCACAATGGAAGACACTTCACTAGCTTGCGTAGCAAAAAGCTAATACCCAGACTAAGGAAAGTCATGAAAAGTCGATATTTTACGTTAACGCCTTTTCATGAAAAATCGTAAAATTTTTCCATTGCGACCAAAAATGTACGTCCGAAAGACCACTCTCACGCAATAGCAAATTTAATGCCCATCATTTTCGTATCAAGGTAATGGTGCTGCGTTACGTAGTTGTCAAGTCAGTAAGCTTTTTTGAATTTTCCTCCGAACACGCCGGCGTAATCGGTTCCTTCATGCGTTGACTGGTTCTCCCGCAAACAGAGATTTCGCACAGCTATGTAGGAAAAAAAAGGCAGAAAAACTACTTTTATAAACTTCACTCTCTCTCCTAAACAAGACGTTTCCACGTCTTCCCTCCATAGGAAAAACTTATTTTCTTGCCGAGTTCTATCAAACCTCAAAATGCGTGCACAACAATATGAATGACCCTGTATATATATATATATATATATATATATATATATATAAACGTCAGCTTATGATTAAACTTTCCCATCAGGTTGTTTTGTACTCTACGGGATTGGAACCCATTCAGAGGCATACTTTCAATGCACCGAGGCCGGACGTGTTGATATATAGGGTTACCCCAACAAACAGTCCTCGTGGCAGCATGGCCGCTGGCTCTCAGCGGTATGATTTAGAAACGCCTGCCTGTCTACCTCTAGTTACCACCCTAGGGCAGTACTATTGCGGCTCATCGTCGCTGTCGCCTCGGTCGCTACCAGGCTGAGGGATGGCCGAGTTCACGCTACGCCGAATGTCGGCGAAGACAGAAAGCTAGCAAAATTGCGCGCGTTCCGCACTGAAGATCGGCATCACGATGGTGCGCGTGACGCAGCGCATGACGAATGAAGTTCTAACTCACGGATCATTATCATGGTGCGCAAATTCAAAGTTCGACCCGCAGTATTTCTATACGCGATTAGTGGATTGTAATGTCAGTAGTCACTTGTCCCAAGGTGGCTGTGCATCTCTTTTTTTATATGCAATGTTTGTAGTTGATGTTGGCCTAAATAGATACGGCCTGGTGAGAAAAACCTTGAATACGCAAATGATCTCAAATGAAAAACCAAGGTGATCACATAACTCTTTACCAAGTTGTGGGTGATGTTGGTCGCTGGTATGTGGAAAATAGAATGCTGTTATCTACGCATAAATGCGTTGTGTTAAAGCATTGACATTTAGATTATGACTATGCAATTGATAGTGTCGCACTACTATCATGTAACAAAAGGTCAGCATTCAGGTAACAAAATTAGTCACATCCTCTCAATTCCCAATTAACACAATTTATAGAATTGCGTGAAATCCAGATGTGTATATTCGTCTACATAAACCGATTGTATCTTTTAAACTATTCTCCATTCTGGGAACCGTATTTGGAGAGATATATAAACTTATTTAAAAGCGAACAGTCGTGTTTTATGAGGAGGGTCGGTTCTGGAGGCGCTTCCTGAATCGCCAAAGTATAAATGCCAAGACGCCAAGACGTTTAGCATATGTCAAAGTGGATACACAAGAAAGATTTCCTGTCAAACACGTTTACTTTACTCACCTCATCTGCTGTTTTGTGTACAAAACAACCCCTTTTTTTTGCAAATAATGGCGCGTTCTATTCTAAGCCAGGCGTCGTCCGTTAAAACGCGGTTGGCTCTGGTGCAGTCCTGCCGGGCCTTTCAGCTCTACCGCTGGTATCCGCAATTGCTAGGCGGGCGTCGGCCCAGTTCCCCGTGACAGAGGCTGGCCGACAGGCCGTGCTCAGAATCTGTGTGATGACGTCTTCGTCGAGATTCGCGGCTTTAAAACGGGCGACCCGCTGGTGAGGCACTTCGTCTAACATCTCTCTATGAAGTCGACGCACCTGTCAGATGCGCCGGCCCGGCTTACTAGAGCGCCGCGCGGTTGGCGGCCCCGCAAACGTAATGTAACTACAAATGGTCGCTAAGCGACCTTTTGTAGCTGAACTGTTCAGAAGCAGGGAAAGGCTGGACCACCGTCGCTTCCTATGCGAACGCCATCACTCATCACCGTAGAGTGAGAGCAACTGCTTGTTTATGCAAAGCGGTGTCATTTTTTCTGTTTCGCGTTGAACCTATAGCATCTTATCGAAGCCTTCTGTACCCTCAGCCCCACCGGCCGCAGCCGTGCACCCTCCCGGCGTCGCATGAGATCGCTGGAGGTTCTGCCTAATTTTGTATTGTATTGAACCGACTGCCCTATATATATATATATATATATATATAAATCGCAAATGACTATTTTTAATCAGTCTTTTTATTGCGCGTACGCACAGTGATTAATCACCAAGCTTTGTCGAGCGCGTAAAAGTACTGCTTTGGATCACCCTTTTAAATTAGATGAAAGTAGACGCTGGTTTAGTCTGATTGTTGAATAGTGACTATTTATCCTATAACTAGATACATTAACGTGTGGTATAACTACATACATTAGCGTGCATATAGAAAGACGTCATAACCAAACAATTCATAACCAGTTTTTAATCGCAATCGAGGACATAATTAAAAAGATCAAAACACTTAAGAACAAGTGCAGTTCTACACCAGATGGTATTCCACCAGTTATAAAAACACTTGTGATTTTATCGCCGAACCATTACTGTACATTTTCCAGAGATTGTATTGTGATGGGCAAGTTTCTTTATTATTTCGAAGGTCAATTGTAACGCCTATATTCAAAAAAAATGCTATGAATTCAGTGGATAACTACCGACCGGTGGCTCAACTGTCCATTGCGTGTATTTTAATGGAGAAGTTAATCGTTGAGTATAGTGAAAACTTTTTAGTGTGTAACAAATTGGTTGACACCAATCAGCATGGCTTTGCCAGGGGCCGTTCCACAGGGACACAACTTATATCTATGATCCACGATTAGAGTCTACACATAAATAATCGTAGAACATTTCATTGCATATATTTTGATTTTTCAAAGGCATTTAATAAGGTGAGTCACAAACTTATGTTACAAAAATTAGAAAATATTGACCTTGACTCCACAGCTTGTCAATGGGTGTCAGCATACCTTACCAGGCGAAATTTTACCGTCAAAGTCGGTAACATAGAAAGTGACCCCCTCCCCTGCACCTCAGGGGTGCCGCAAGGATCGTGCATTGGGCCCCTGCTCTTTAGAATATACGCCCTCGATCTCCCAACAGGGATTCCAGAAGGTGTCACTTATCTCTTATTTGCGGACGATTTAAAAATATACTCAGCAGTCGACAATTCCACAAGTATTATTTGGCTAGCAATTAGGAATATTGAAAACTGGTGTTGTGAGAACATGGTGCAAATATCTGCGCCTAATTGTGCCGTGGTGTCGTCAGATGGCAGTTCGCCACTGTATAGACTCGCTAACGATGCAATACCAGTAGTTAAATCGTTTAGTGATCTTGGTGTGATTGTAACCCCCAAATTAGACTTCTCTCAACATATTTCTGCTATCGTCACTTCTACTTTACAACTATGTAATACCATATTTAGATGCTTCATTTTAAAAAATCCTGATTTCTATGTGACTTTGTACAAAAGTCTAGTCTTATCCAAATTCCTCTACTGCAGCCAGGTTTGGGCTCCTTATATGGCAAAAGATATAAATGTTAATAAGAGGGTACAGGCCAAATTTATCAGACGGATATCGAAAAGATGTAATATTCCTCGTGAAAGCGTATCTCTTGTGCCAAAACGTACGTTACACGAACGAGGTGATCTATGTACGCTGTACAAAAAATGGTGTTGTCTCGGGACTGACCAGACCATGTTTAAACATATAAATAATGAACTGCGAAGTGGTGCGAATGTTAGAACTGGAAGTTGCGCGCTCAGTGAAGGTAAACAACACACTCTCGTGGAGAGTTCCACGAAGTCTGCGAAGTCGACAGACCTGATGTATGTTCTAACTATGCTCAGAGGTTAAATATTTTGTTAAAAACAATGTATGCTTAGGCATATATGACCCTTGAATAAAGGTGCTTTTTGACTTGACTTGACTCCAGAAACCCATTGTGTGCTGGTTGAAGAAGAATGGATATCTCTAGAAAAAAAAAAACAGAAAAAGAACTAGAATGTGCAGCATTCACCACAGTAAATTTATTTCAACATTGCATATGTGATTGTTGGCGTTTTTACAGATGGTAGCACCAGTTACGCTTATTACAAGTTTTTTCCGCGATACAGAAGTCGTGGAGAGTCCCAGGTTGTATATTAGATATCGACCGCAACTCGAAACATTTCCAGGGATCTTGAGTCATCAATAAAGCTTCAGAACAGATATTTCTCAAGTTGATGAATTGACGAGCTTGGTGGTTAGCCAGGAAATGAATAGCATACCGTTGTTTATTTGCTTAAGTCTTGTTTAACGTTTCTTTCAGTTTTTTTGCAGATGCTATCGCACTGTCTAGATAAAATCGCAGTCACTAAGCACGGCAAGATTGAACAAACAAGGGATATATTTATATATATACACACTCCCTTCAGGTGTGCGCGCTTGGGCAATATGTAGACAAACTGCCAAACAATACTATTACCAGATGCCCGACTAGTCATAGCGATATTCAACAGCAAAAGAAAACATGTAATACAAACACATCAAATCAGTCGTTGATGGCTTCGAGGAGCTTGATTTAATTTCATTTATTTGTTGTATATTAAACTATTCTTAATATATTAACATACATATTTATTCATCATAATATTGGTAGTAGTATACATCGGATGTTATGCGAAGTCTACACTGAATCTATGTAGTGTGTACGAGATTGTAGTGATACTGTATCTATTTCGGTGCACACAAGTATATGGTATATATCAATATCACAATTTCCACAAAATCTGCACACACAACGACCGATCTCAAAACACTATCCACTCAAATACATGTGGTGATGGTATCCGTGCCATGTCACTCGGCAAACTAGTGCTCGAATCTTTTGAGCTCCTCTCTTCCATTTGTCCGAGCAAAACGCTGGTCCGTCCGTATAGTTATTGGACGCAAACTTCACGTTGCGTATCTCCCGAAACTCTCTATATACTGTGAGCACGGCTTCACTAAGTGGTAGTCCGTATAGGGCAAAATCCTCTGTAAGGGTTCGTTCGCGACATAGTTCAAGAACAAAGGTACCAGATGCGTTTTTGGTAAACTTAGCGCGCGCTTAATTTAATGCGCTTTTAAACGGTCTAGCCTTCTTAGATCGCGAACAGTGAGAAATGGTGCTATTGCAGGCAGGCCGTATCGTATAATAAAGACAATGTTTAGCCTGAATATGTTTAGCGCAGTCTTCAGGTCGATATGTTAAAGTTCACCGAGAAACATGACAGTTGCTGTTGCCCTGGCTAGTATTATCTCGATATGTCTGCTTAAAGAAAGTCTTGGTGTCAATGTAACGCCGAGAAAAGGAAAGTGACTGACGATCTCCAATGCAATGCCATTCGTCGTGATGCGGCGATCGGCTGCGGCGTATGCTTCTCCTCGGCTAAAGCGAAGGACTTTCGTTTTAGCTATGTTTATTGTTAGCTTGTTTTCTTTGCACCAGTTAACTGTTTTGTTCAGGAAATACTGCAGATGTTCACGCGACTTTGCGAGAATGACTAGGTCATCTGCGTAGAAGGCGTGCGGAGCCTGTGCATCGCGTAGAAGATCCGATAAGGTTGCTATGTACATTATTAAAAAACGGGCTAGCAGGATCTCCTTGGGCCAATCCCATCGTTTGCGTTATGGTGACTTTGACATAACGATATCCGTTTTTAACTATGATAGACTTATAGTGAAGCATGTTCCGGACAAGCCCTACAATATAATAAAAGGAAGTAACGCACGAAAGCCCAGGGCTGTGCTCACAAAGGAGCAATTCAGCCAGGCTTCCCAAAACACGCTCGCTTCGACAGGGAGCAATATAACACGCCAGAGGCACCCACAGGAAAAGGGGACGAGCCCCCAGCGATATCGGTAGCAGAGATACTCAAGGCTGCGGCGAGACTTAAGCCGGGAAAGGCTCCAGGACCAGACGGCATCCCGTCTCTGGCAGTCAAAGTACTATTTAAGGAGTATCCAGATCTGGTTGCACAGGAGTTCACTACAGCGACCAGAAAGGGAACAGCACCTGCAAACTGAAAACAAGCTTCAGAAAAAAAGCGGTGAGTTCTCACTGCTGTCCGTCGAGTTACGGACAAGGCTGACCTTTTACATCGTTCAACCATATGCACCAGAAAACTGTTCCTGGCAATACTTCTAGATGTCGGGAACGCTTTTAACAGTCTCCCGTGAAAGACAATACTGGACACGCTAGTGAGGAAAAAGTCCCACATTATCTTGTCAAGGTCATCTTAGGATACCTGGAGGACCGAACTGTTTTTAACGGTGAAGTGGAATTTTCAATGACAGCAGGAGTTCCACAGGGCTCGATCCTGGGTCCCCTGCTCTGGAACCTAGCGTACGATGACGTACTTTGCTAGGATAACCTTCCACAAGGAGTAGAGATGATCGCGTACGCGGATGATCTGGCTATCATGTTTCAGGCAAAGACTGCAGAATAATTGGAACTTAACTTCTTCTTCTTTCTTTTTTCTGGCACGAAACAAAGAAAGCGAGAGGGATCCTTGGAAGCACTCAGTGTAGATAGTGGCGGTCCTCAGGATTAGCCAGGCGTATTGCACCGTTAGCAGAAACTCTGCTCTCGTGCTGGCCGGAGCTCTTGCCTGGGACCTAAAGGTAGAGGAAAGGCGAAAACTCTGGGACAACAGCTCGAGCAGCAGTAAATAAGTAGAGAGAGAGAAGACAATGGAAGCATGGCAAGCCAAACGGAACTCCATTCTTTCTGGAGCACCGGGGCACACTCTTCGATCCCTCATCTTAAACATTAAACAATGGATTGAGCGGCCGGGGGGAGAACTCACGCAGATCCTCACGAGACATGGCGACTTTCAGACATACCTCTTTCGAATCGGAAAAGTTCCCTCATCGAGCTGCTTTTATTGCCAAGAGAGAACGGAGGATGACTCGACCAACACTCTTCTAAAGTGCCAGGCACTGGAACAGACTAGAGCCACAGCAATTGCAAAACTCAGGAACAAATGGACCAATGAGGGAGACGGAAAATGAGCAAATATCCCGGATCCCCCCAGAGGAACGCTTAAGGAGTTCATAGACTACATATGCGGCACGACTTCTGGGTGGAAGCTAGGAGCAGCTATGGCTACGGAGGTAATGAAGGAGAAAGGAACCTTGGAAAGGCTCAGGAGAGCAAAATTTCCGTCTACTGCACTAGAAAATCACGTTAGTTCGAATGATGCGGCTTCGCAGGTGTTAGTACAAGACACGTCGAACGTTGGGGAAACCTGTGAGTGACCCCGGCCAAATGATCCGAGTGGCACTCGCTACTTCTCCTGATGGCCCATAGTACTGTTCTATGGAGATCTGGGCCATCAGAGAGTGAAGTTTAAGGGGGGAGGTGCGTTTAGTGGGTATGGGTCTCAGCGGGCTAACACTCATCCACTGGGGTCGAGTCCCACACTGCTCGAATTGGAAAGTGGGACCTCCGCATTTTCTACTCGTAGCAATAGTACGTAAAAGTATTTAACCCTCCTCCATAAAAAAAATGTCCCGGACAAGGTTGTACATTGCTCCGCGTATTAAAATTTTGCTACGAATAATCTCTAAAAGACGGTTCTTTGGGACAGAGTCAAATGCGGTCTTAAAATCTATGAATGCGGTATACGTCATTTCTTTACTTTGGTGACGTCGTTGTACATAGTCCAGCAGAAGGTTGATAGCATCTTCGGTTGATCGCCCGGGAAGAAATCCGTGGTGCTCAACGGGTAGCTTTTCTTTAGCGGTGTTATATAACCTTGACACTACGAGTGATGTAAGTATTTTGTACAGAGTGCTCGTCAGTGCGATCCCTCGGTAGTTTGTCGGGTCAGTAGCATCTCCCTTCCGTTTATTTATTGGCTTTAAGAAGCTCTTTCTCCATTCTTCAAGTATCTTACCGTGACTGAGGCAGTTATTATAAAGGTTTGTTAAAACTAGACATATTGTATTAAGGTTTGATCTTAAGTGTTCATAGAATATCTGGTCCAGTCCTGCATATTTAATGTTTTTCTTTGTCTTGATTGCTTGCATAATTTCCGCTTCAGTAAAAGGTATAAACTCTCCTGGGTAGTCCATGTCGGGCAGTGTCACCTCTCTCTTTAAATGGTTTGTAAAATGTGTTTGGCACTCCTCGTCGTTAATTAGCGGGTTAGCTTCGTTAAGTCCCTTGGGTAGAAGCAGCCAAGGTTTCTTAACACTATTTTGTATCAATTGCAGACGTTGGCTTTCTTCGTATTGGCGCTTCTTGGTCTGCTTCATATTCCGAAACACCCGCTTCATCTCTGCGAGTTGGCTAAGTCCATAGGGGCACTTGTCGTCATGGCTACATATAATGTGCTTAATCTCGTGATATTCTGCATCAAACCAGGTTTTGTGCGTATTTGGTTTCGCCGATCGTCTGGTAGTATTATAGCTGATACGTGGCTTGCCCATCGTATCGGCTTTTCGGTGGCGTTGATGTCGTCATCGGGTCGCATGAGTTGTATGGCCTGTTGGAGCATGTGCGCATTTATTGCACGGTTCAACTGTGGCATAGGTGTCACTGCTGTTGGGTTTGGAGTGCGCGCTAGTTCAAATATTACTTGACAGTGCTTGCGGTGAGCTGAAGGATTGGACCTAATTTCACAAACAATTGTCCCCGGCTGGCACGCTGACGATAACACAATGTCGACAGAACTTGAGCCGTTCCAGCTTAGGTATGTAGCGACATTACGGTCATTCTCTACTTGAAGTTCTAGGTATTCTATGCCTGCCGTGAATGCTCCGTAACGTTTATTTTGTTTTGACAAATCACAGTTTGCGTCACCTGCGACTATGATGTGTTTATTCGTGTTTACACATAACATGACGCATTCTCCTAATTGATGTAACACATCTGTGACTTGTATTTCTGGTGGGCTATATATACATATTAGGTAATAGTCGTGATTTCTAACACGATTTCTCGCGATAGACACCGTAATAGCCGGGTCCACTCAGTGGTCCTTACCGCTACACAGACTATTATATAAAAAAAAATCATTTAATGTTGATTTAATTTTCGTGGGACAATTACAAATGTAAATGACACACGAAAATAATATAAATTATATATTCTATTATCCATTTAAGGGTTGTACGACATATCTATAAAAATACTTCACACGGGTCAAAAAGTGTGGCAGAATTAGTAAGATAGGTTGAGGCAATCCACAGGCGTTAAGCTTTTAGTGCACGTATTAATGATATCTAATCATAGTAACAATGCCAGCTTAGTTCGCCGGTTGTGCGTAAGTCCTGCCATCTAAAAGTAGAATTTGAGAGCCGCACGTTTTCCAAAACGCACCAACAACGTATGCGCTCGCTCACTACTTATGGTTACGGATAGACAGTTACCGAGATATCCTGTCGGTTATTTTAAGTTGAAACATTCGAGCAGCCCAGTAGTTAAGTGTCATTCGTTTTGAAGCGTCGCTTAGGTGTGCTAAGCTGCGGTCGCTCCTTCTAACAACGGTCGTGCTGCCGGTACGTCACAATGTTCTGCGTGGACATATTTCGTTCGTCAATAGCTCAGGTCGCGTGTTTCAATCTTTCGTTTGAGGTAGACATTTCGTTAAGCTTTATATTCAATTCCTCAAGGCGCTACATGTAATTTACGCGGACGACTTCGTTATGCTCGTGGATCCCGCGAGACACTAGAATGATTCATAAGACAGAATACAGTAATAGCGGAAAACTTTAACCAGGCACCAAAGAAATGTACTTAACCGTCGTATAATCATTAAGCCCACAAAGTCCTGCGCTGGAGGGTACTGGACTCACTTAGATTGGTTCACGTTATGCCGCCGAGATGAAGATGACCGGGAGCGCAAAAATCAGGGTAAATTAATATCGCGAGATTGCGTATAACTTTGAAGAGCGATATTGTTGCTTGGAGCACAATGCAATAATCTGCAAAGTGTCAAGGTTTAAAATATTGCTCATATATATATATATATATATATCCGACTATCAACTCTACCTCATATGAATGTGAATTTACCTATATATGCTCTGGCGGGTTTGCGAATGATGTATTCCGTCAGGAAGACATTTAAGTGCGGCTGCACGAAGTTCAAAGTGTGTTCCACTTACTTAAACTTAGCTTATAACACAAACAAGAAGAAAATCTAATAACAAACCGAGTGACCCAGCAGTTCGATTCGTCGAACGAGTAACAAGTGCAGCAAGTAACTACATCGTTCATATGTTTGCATACATGTCTTTTGTAACAGGTACCAGGCGTTCAATACACGCAGATACCTTTCGTTAAAATAATCCGTCGCAGTTTATGCAAACGTGCATCGAAAAAAACAGAGGTGGACGACCTAACTCTTTTGTGTCTGATTTTGATAACGGTTTGACATTAATGAAGAAACCGGGCATAGTGAGACATGGTAAAATATTTATGAAGGTCTTTGCGCTGCAGTCGGAAGACCGCGGATTCAAATCCACGCGCTTAATTTAGGTAACTAACGGTGGTGGATTATTTTTAGCCTTATGTGAATGAGAGAAGCTAAAAGCCGGGGAGCAAATTCGTAATGAAGATGACTTATGCATTGCAATACTCTGCGAATGATTGCCATATACTTACAAATAAAGTGTATTAAAATAACACTTTCGTGAAACAGTTCGTATCTGATGAGCTTAGCAAACTAAACAATACCCATCGTCAGGGGATCGCTCAATGCCTTTTACGGTCATTAGCATTTAATCGCCGCTATTGCTTCGGACCACCTTCTGTACGCCATTACAACAATAACATGCCGTGCGTATAAGGCGCGTATTGGAGAATAATACCGGCGTTCTGTGTTTTTTGCAGGTAGGCGACGATTATCCGGCAAGTAGAGATCATCTCGTGATACCTTCACGGTCGCGGCGCCGACGCAGCGAGTAGTCAACCAAAAGAGTAATGGAGGGCGTTATTCAGGAATTGCAAGAGTTACGATCTTCTCCATGTCAACTCGTTAGCAAGGAGGGTGGTATTTGCGACATACCAATGCGTTTCTTGCATCGATGCCCCGTCCTTGACAAACACCCCGATTGGAAAAAGATGCTCCTGAAAGTTTCTTATAAGAGCATCTTGATATTTCGAGATTATCTTACGGGGGTCAAGCGCAGCCGCATCGATGATGTCTTTGAAATAATGGCGTTTGCCTGCAAAATTGAGTGCGAAGATTTTCAGGCATACTGCGCTCGGGCAGCCAATGGTATTGCTGTGCCAGGCGAAGTTTCAGCGGACATCATCATTAGTGTCGTTGGAGCCCTTGTGCGATTTCTGCCAGTACGCACATCGGTGCACTACGCCAATTTAGTGAACAAATGCTGCCGAAAAGACGATCAGTTGCGAAACCGCTTGCTAGAGTTAGTGGAGATCATCCTTTACAAGCGGAAAGCCGTGGCATATGCCCCACTAGATATTCCCTTCTTCGAAGTAGAAGCTAATGTCGCTCTGATGAAAAATATTTATGGACGGAACATAACGGCGATCCTTCACCACGGTAAATGGTTGCCTGTCAACCTGTTCGGCAGTAAATTCTGCCCATTCGAAGCTCAAGTAAAACAATTCCACTTGTCATTGGGGCGATACGTGGTATACCAGACGTCTAGCGGCAGCGTGCTCACGAAGGATCTCCAGTCTGACACCCCAGCCAAAGTCATCTTCGAGACCTCCAAATTTTTCAGCTCACGACGCAGTCAACTCCACGTAATCTCTAAGAATGCAACGACCAACCATGAAGAGCTGTTCGAATGGAACGACCAAAAGCAAAAGTTTGTTATGAAGTTTTCCCATCCAAAATGGGTGCCCAAAAGTGCAAACCGCGACTCCAATGGTCATCTTATTGTGGAATTTCAAGAGGGGTTAGTGATCGATCTTACAAACGAAGAACGTATTGCTAATTTACCTCTAAGGCGTTATGGTCCGGACTTCCGTACACACTTGAAATTATTTGCCGATCGCTTTTATACAAATATGCCGGCTGAAGGTGGAAGTAAATCCGCTCTAATCGAATCTATCCATCTCGGGTTCAACATATTGGGAACTTGTTATGTTCACGAGGGCGCTTACGAAACGATTGTAGCGTCCTCGAGAGCGTTCTGGAGAGACACTAATGTACTCGGCTATGGCCGTGGCCAAAAGAGCAACCTTCATGGGGAAGTGATTGCTGTCAGCGACCTGCTTTTGGTCTGATATTATACAGACAAAGAAGTACCATGTTAGTAGACTACAAAATAAAAACCATAAATGCGGGTAGTAAAACACCATGGTAAAGCGCATACCCATCCTTAACAGAATTCAGATGACAAGTAGCGAACAAGCTCTAAGGCGAAACGACGCTACAGTTCAGTTGGCTAGATCATAGAGTGAGCGTTACGGGCGCCTCTAGTGACAAAAACATGCGCCTACATTAGGTTAACTGTTTTTTGGTAAAAAATAAACCTGTGTCGTCATTAAATTGTTGTTATGTTGTCGTTCATATATAAGTAAACGAAGCCAGTTGTATGTATCAGCCGTATATGTAAGGCATAGCGCGGTATGTATAAATATATTGTAAGAGTCAGATATGGCTAGAAATATATATGTTGGCACTCTACCGATCATTTGAAAAACGTTCCAACTATACCTGACTTACTCGAAAAGGATTTGCGAGTGTACATGAAGGAGGTTATAAGGATTTCTCATCGCGTCGAACCTGTTGCGCAGAGTAGGCTATAATTACGGCAACAACGTTGAAAGGTCACTATAGACAAACGACATCAGGAAACGTCAAGTTTGCTCTATTGCTCGCGAAGGGCTTGTTTGAGCTTTTCTAAATTTTAAAATCGAGTAGTGCAGCCAGACTTCAAACGCCAAAACGACCGAATGCTTGTCCTAAGCGCCCGTGAAATAGTGGTTGGCCGATCGCAAGAGAGGTCACAACCATGGTATGGGCCGGAATATCAGAACCGGCATAACGGCGTTAGGCTACATCGACCCACCACAACAATCAGTAAAGAAGCTGGAGAGCACTTGTACGAGAGAACCACCCACCCCAGCATGACGAAATGAATCGACTAGTAAGTGATGCAAGGGGAGCTTTGTTGAGGGCCTTGACACAACCAATAAAGACGGAGCACAAGTAACCCTCGGGCACAGCCAACACCCGCTCAATTTCCGACTGGAGTACGTGGACCGCGTCCTGTGTACCTTGATCCTTTCTGAATCTGAATTGCTCCGGAAGAAGGGCCTTCTTAACAGCTCCTCTGCTAAAACATCAGACGACTCAGCCCAATGTTTGTAATAGATCCTGTTGACTATCTTATCAACCGTAAGCTCTCGTCGATGTTGCGGTTGCCCCGAATCACCGTACTACGTAGACACAAGCTCTTTGCCCTACTTAGTTAGCCACCGTCCCTCTGACGGTTGACTCTGTAGTCTTTATTGCTGCAATGACGAACAAAACGATTCGATTCGGTACAAGTAGACATCTCTATCGAATCTTCTGGACGTTTCTCGTACCTACTCGTATCTACCCTCTCCATTGCACGTTCGCCACCGCCTTGACGTAATCGGATCCGCTGGCGTAGCTGGCTCGGTAGAAAATTCACTGCTCTACTTTTTGTAGGTTTGAAGGAATCGCACTTAAACGAAGTATGATAAGTTTATTTTATGTTTTCATATGTTAATAGTCAAATAATAGTTGTTACACACCGCTACGACGAGCATTTCTGACAGTCCTTCCCCCCCGGCATGGAAGCGACCCCACTACCGTCACTGGCATTTACCACTTTTAACTCTATGGAGATACGCTGCACCAGGTACTTACTCCCCGGCACGCGCATTTTTGTCAAAGGCAGTTAACCCTCATTTCCAAGCTATTGAAGGAACTTGACGTTCCCTCACTTATGGCCTACTTCTTCACGGCGATCGGCTGAATTAATGTATTGCGCGAGAGCTCCCCTTAACTCGCCAATTTGCGACTTTCAGCACCGGCTTCGCGACTTGTGCGCGCAATGTAACTGTTGGCGAGTGTACATGAAATCGTCGCGTCCCGCACTAGCAGACGACCCCGTTCCCATGGTGCTAGGGCCTGGTGGTTGCCATCCGGGCGTAGAAGGCTGTTGGCGCACATACCGAGGGGCTCTTTCGTTGTTGGCGTCTTCATCGTTGATGGCGAAATGTCTTGAATGACGACCAGCACTGAACCGGCAGGACAGCGCATGTTCCGCTGTAGCGGTAACTTTGAACCGGCATAGGTTGCAGACGTGCTCTGCGCAGACAGCCTTCCTAAGCCGCAGGCCCGAGACGATGCCGAGTGTGTTATTGTCCAGCATCGTCTTCAGTTGCGGCGAAGGGAGCGCCTGCAGCCACTTTCCGCTTATTGGACCAAAACAGGCCTTCAGGCGAACCTTTCCTTTTAAGTCTAAGGTTTGTGCTAGAAGCGCGTCTTGCCTCTTTTTACCACTGCTCCAGTGCTCCCTGAGTTTTTCGCTTGCGGGGCTCTCCCCAGCAAACTCGAAACTCCTCCAGAGCTTCATCGGAGGCACTGGCCAGCTAAACTAAGGTATCTTCAACTCCAATCGAACGTATTAAATTCTTAAATGTTGTCAATGATCCCAAGTGGACGGATGGACCCGCGTCTTCGCGTCAGGGGTCGGGCAAGACTCCCACTCGGACACGAGTGATAGATAAGGAGTGAGCCATCGGCGCCGTGGATTTAAACATTCACATTTATATATTAAATTCCTAAATAAATATTAATATTGGCATTGTGGTCATTGACCACTTAAAAATGATGCCAAGTAGCACGATAATGATAAATCCCTAGCACGGCAAATCCCTAAGCCCCCCCGCGCTCACAGGAAGTGATGCCTGGGCCCAGGATGGAGATCCTAGGTGAACGTTGAGTAGCCGTTCTAGTCCCGTACGCAGAATGTCGTCGAACTTGTCAAGAAAGTCGGTCCTTTTAAAAGAAGGTGAACCAACAACCCAAACGATACGTCAGGCGAGGAGTGGAGAGACTTTGTCGCAAGAGGTCTAGCGCCGGGTAGACATCTAGAGTTTGAAGTCTGCTGCACCATCGGATGACTTCAACAAGTTTTGTGCGCAGTACACCCTCTAGCGCCGCATCGGTAAGGGGGGCTCCCAGAAGCTCGATATTGTCCTTGGCTGCTAATCGAATGTCGGGCAGTATTCCCCGCAAGCTTGAAATAGGCTCGTCGCGGTGCTCCTCTGACAGTAGAAAGAGCTCGCACTTATATGCGTTGAGTGTTAAGCCGAAGCACGCTTGAAATTCCTAAACAGTTTTGATGTCTGGCTGGATCGTTGCAAGGTCACCTGCCAGCGTTGCGTCATCAAAACACCACGGTCAAAACTCCAATCGAAGCTTCGCCTGTACTTCAGCGATAGCGATACAGAAGAGAGCTGGGTCACACGGGTCGCCTTGTTGTACCCCACACATCGACTTGAGCGTCTCCCCTTGCCACAGGAGATTAACGGGCAGTCGATACATCTGGTATACAGCTGGGTAAATAGCGGGTATCGATCTTTTTACAGCATTGTGTAAGTAATCTCGACGAAGCATGTTGAAGGCGTTTTAAAAGTCGAGCTTAACTAAAGCTTTCCTAGCCCTCTGTTCGATTTGATAAAAGCGGCGGCCGCATGCACAGATGCTTCTGCTTCTCCTTTTATCCCGCACCCTAGTTGCATAGGAGCCGAGGAGTAGAAAGTGGATAGCGTGGACTCTGGAAGTCGCCCGTTGACTGCTAGAATAACGAAGTTACGTAACGCTTGCAATAGAGAGATGCTGTCATCCTGGCGGTAACCTATGAGATCTTTCAGATGCCGAGGGCGAAGACCATCCGGATCGCCACTAGAACTGCTTAGAAACTTCTAATGGCGATTTCAATCTTCTCAGTCGTAACATCAATTTCAGACGCTGGGGGTGCCGGCGTCGGCGCCTCAGGGTACGCTGGATCCGTGGGGTGTGCGGGGTGCTTTTTTAATAAACTTGCTCTAGTATTTGCGTCGATTGGGGCAGTCTGATCTGTAGAAAGCAGGGTCCGAGCAGCGGAAGAGACGTCCCCCTAGAATTAAAAACACTTTTTAAGGAGGTTGTTTTTAATTCTAGACTATCCTCCGTCCCCTACGGGCTTGGAACTTAACCTGAGGTATATCTTCAATGCACCAAGGGCCGGACATGTTAAGATATCTAGGGATTCCCCAACAGTCCTTGTGGCAGCATGGCCGCTGACACTCAGCGGTATGATTTATCATCCCCTTGCGACAGCTTTGACTGCTCGATCTTTGCTCTACGACTGGCGCCGTCAGTACTTGTAGCTCGCAAAGGTCGTCCACTGGTTACATGAGGATTCTCTTCCAGGCATGCGCCTCTGCGAAATCTAAGTAAATTTTTTTCGTAGGACCGACGTGAGCGTGCGCCCCTTCTCTTTTTTGATCGGTTTACTAAACATCGTTGTTGTAAATCCTATCTGTATTTGTAGGGTATGTCGGTGCTGGAGAAGAGTTCGGCGTAGCGATAGAGGATGGTCTCGTTACGGCAACGTCTGAATGTTTTGGCTGTTCGTCGCCCTGGTCAACCGTACTACCCAAATGCTTGCCCGTTTCCATGTTTACGTCCGTCTTTCGGACTCGATCGAAATGTCTCTTCACCGTGCCGAACTCGGATGATTTTACTAGCAAGTGCCTTCTTCCGAGTATCTCCACGACACGGTATACACACCATTCGTTGCCAACGGAACCGTAGAATGAAGACAGACAAAAATGCGCGGGTTCACTCACTCACTGATTCTTATTTATTATATTTCACGATACGACAGAGAGCAATACGGTAGCGCCGCCTCTCCTCGTAATATTGCCTAGCCTAGCTCATTACTCAATGTCCCGGCGGTTAGCGCAAAGCTGTTTCGCCGCCAGATTTCACACACAGTACACACTGAACAATACTGCTGTGCTACTCAACTGAATATATAAATAAATATATTTATATATATATATATAAATCTACCTGCGCCTACTAGCCACGATTACTCACCACCCTAGGGCAGTACCACTGCCACGCTCACGCCGTTGTCGTTGCCACGCCGTCGGACGTCCCGGTCGCCGCCGGACTAAGGATTTGCAGAGCACGCGTTACGCCGAACGCTCGGGATAGCAAGGGGTTGATAAAATGACGCGCACCCTTTTCATACGGCCGGCGACCGGCAACTGCGCGAACAGTGCAGTGGCGGGTTGTGGCCAACATTGCAGTGGCGGGTTGTGGCTAACAGGCAGAGATCATCAGCATCATGGCGGGCAAATACAAACTTCTACCCGCGGCCTTCCAATATGCAACAGTTTTCCCCCTTTTTGAGGGCTGCGGTAGCCCCTCACAAATACCTATGTTACATTGGCTGTGTTTAACATTAATTATGTGGCACCCTGCGAGATTAACTTTGTCTCACAACAATTCCTCACAATCAAACTAGCTCACAACGCCAACAGGCGTCCAGCTCTTGATATAGCGGTCTCCACCGAGCCGCGCCCGGTAGTCACGCCGTCCTTGATCGCCAGTGGCTTCTCCACACGACGTAGGTGGCAAAATGCCCGTGGCAATCCTTCTGTCAGCAGTACTACGACGGCGCCCGCGGCGAACGGCTCGACATGGGGTCTCCCCGCCGCCGCAGAGCCATCGTCAGGACCAGCAGATGCTCGGCGCGCCATTGCCTTCAAAATGAGCTGCTCCGATCGCGGCCCATGTGACTATCGCGACCCAAATCTTTATTTCACCTCCTCGCGACACGTTCATGACCATTTCGGTCTGTAGATGCTTCAGCCTGGAATTAAACTCGGCAAGGCCCGCGTCTCCGGGCGGTTTGCCACGAGAGGAGCTTGCGACGGCCTTCCCCAAACACGGCTGCCGGGGCTTACGCAGCGGGTGCTGCTTCTCTCACGCGAGCTCTTCCGCCGTGAGTCGACAACTCGCATCCTGCCGATGGAACCACCTTCGAGCCTGGGCAACGGTGGCGACGATTCGGGTCAGTTTGCGCAAGCTTGAACACCCCGCTGGGTCTATTAGCGGGGTTCGCACGTTGCAACAAACACCCGAATCTCAGGAAGCTCTTCGTAGCCCTGCCCCGGCTGGAAGGCGGGGTACTGCGTCGACGGCTTCTTCAGGAACTCCGCGTCTTTGGTTACGAGATGCACGGCTGACCTTGCTGCAACCACTTCGTTCCCTTTCGAGGATGAAGACTCGGATGGCGTCACTGGATGGATGGAAGAACTCTCGACCACCGTTGAACTTCTTAACTTGACAACGGGGAGCGCCGCCCCGCCCGTTGCGTTGATTTCTTCAAACGCGACTAGCCGATTTATACTCGGGCCTAGCGCTGAACTTGCTTCTTGGCCACCGGGGCCAACGCGCTCTGGCAGCCTCGTCGATAACGATGCTCTTGCCTCTGCCCATCGTGGAGACATGTCCGGGGCGCTCGACGGCATGGCGGCGGCTAGAGTGCTACGTCGTTTGTAGCCCAATAGCCTACCTCGGATTTGGCACAACGTATCTACGCAGTCGGCAGATCTACCTGTTTCTAGATCTATTTGCTCCTCGCTGAGCGTGCTGACCATTTTGGCCACAAAACACTTGTCTAATTCGTCTGACCTTCGTTCGAGCTTCTCCGCTCTCAGCAGCCAGCCGTTAACACGGTCCTCATTCCACTGCATGACCCGCGGAGGCTCCTGGCCCTCAGCACAAAACAACTTTACAGTGGTGTCCAGTTTTGACACCGCCGCAGCTTGAGAAGCCTGAGAGCCTGGTGTACCATGGAGTCACACTCGCGCGACGAGGAAGACCTATTATGGCTCTAACCGCGTCATTCTGAACGATCCTTAGCTTGTCTAGGGTCGTGGAATACGTGGCGCCCCACAGAGTAATTCCGTAAGTTAGAATTGGCTCCATAAGCGCTTTGTAGACACGTACCAGAAGATTCCGCGAAGCCTTGGCTCTCCTCAAACGCACGAGTGAGGCCACCACGGCGTAGCAGACCCTGACACTTGATCTCACTTGACTGTCCCATTTCATATGCTCGTGTAGCATAATGCCAAGACATTTTGCCTCTGAGCTGAGAGGGATAGCAGAGCCGCCTATTTGGAGGGAGATGTTATCAGTTTTGAACTTCTGTCTCGATGCTTGTTGTGGGGTGTGGTAAAGAACGAGTGTCGTTTTCGTCTGGTTAACGACAAAACCCAAATCTATGAAATAAAGACATGGCCTTCTCAATACCGGTTTCCACGTGCTGAAGATTAAACCTATTATTGGACAATTGGGAGAGTGAGACACGGAACAAAAGAGTGGTGTCGTCTGCATAAACGATTGGGCGGCAATCTACGTACCTTTCGATGCCCCGAAGGACGAAATTCATGTAGGTGATGAAGATAAAAGGTCCAAGAACCAACCCCTGGGGCGTACCAGTGGACACAATTCCCGTCGCAGACCTTAGGGCTCCCACCGCCACAAATTGCCTCCGTCCACTAAGATACGATTTAAACCAAGATGTTACTGCTAGTGCGCAGCCTAGTTGCAGGAGTATCTTAAGAAACATAGAGTGGCAGTCGAACGCTTTGGCTACGTCAGTTCGAGGCAGTCGAACGCTTTGGCTACGTCAGTTCGAAGCAGTCGAACGCTTTGGCTACGTCAAGAAATGCACCAAGACACATTTTTCCATCCTCCGCAGCTTTAATGATCTCCCACCATATATGTCCCAATGCCAGCTCAGTTGATCGTGCCTCCCTAAAACCGAATTGATTTTTAGAGAAGAAATTTAAGTCGTTTAAATGACTTTCCAGCTGTTGTTTAGCAAGCTTTTCAAATACTTTTGAGACAAAAGACACTAAGGATATCGGGCGATAGTTACCAGGTTGGTCCCTCCCGCCTTTACCCTTATACAGCGGAGTTACCGAAGATGTCTTGAGGCGTTCCGGAAACACGCTCGTTTTAATTGAAATATTTTATACGGCAGCTAGAGGGGCCGCTAAGGTGTCAATGAATTTAGAGTGAAATTTACCCGGCACGTTTCCATCGCTATCGAGTAAGTCTGTTTTTACGTCTTTAGCAGCGATACCCAGTTTCTGAGCTGTAATAGCACTAAAGGAGAATGCGTTGGGCTCAAAGCTTCATAGGTTTGAGAGAAAACTGTCGATCGGCTCTTGAGGAGGGAGCAAGGATGTAGTTTTTTTACCGATAGATACCGATAGATGAGAAGAAATCATTCAGTGCGTCCACTATCTCCTGGACCTCCTCCAGTTCCCTCTCTTCGACTAGTAGTCGACTCGGCACCGCTCCAGACTTTTTGCTACGGCCGCAGATTTCATTAAGGAAACTCCAGAGCTTGGCAGGGCGGTTACGTACAGCGGCAAACTGTTGTTCGTAGTAGGTATCCCTAGCCACTTTCAGTTCTACCTTGTACAACACCTTCAATCTCGGAAACGCCTCTTTGTCATCTGCGGACGGTGTGCTAACCCACTGGCGGCGAGCGCGATCGACAGCATGTCTCAAATTAGCCACATTATTAGTGAACCAAGGCGAGCGGTTTACCTTTTTCAAAGCCCTTCGCTGTCGCAACGGGAAGCAATCGCTATACAGGAGCCGGAGCTTATCATTGTATGACTTGAAGGCCTCGTTGGGATCAGTTGAGTCGAGAACAGAAGACCAATCCACCCTGGTGAAACCTTCTTGAAACCTTCGTTGGCTGTTTCCATCGAATCTCCTATAGAGACTCGCAGCGACCGAACTTGGTTTCATCGTCAACGACGCTAAAGATGCCTTGTTACTCATCAGTGTGATCCCTACTGGGTAATGGTCGGAAAAGACCGTGTCAACGACAAACGGAAGGATACGGACATATCGCTCACAATTGGCAATAGCGACATGGTCTATGCAAGAAACCAAGTGACACTGCATCGAATCTAAGATTGGGACGAGTGATGAGTCAGCACTCACAGCTTTGTTACCCAAAATATCGATGTTTGTGTTACCCAGAAGTACACAGGGCAGTTCCCCAGTCGTTTTCACAAGGTCGTCTAAGATATCCATCAGAGTGCCGGCTGACCGGACCTCATTGGAGTACACCCCGACGACATAGCCATAAAAACCAGGGCGGCGAATTTTCAGCCTAATAGCCTGCACACTCCAGTCATCACTCGATCGTGTTGTCGATTCCACCAGATCAAGAGCAGAGTGCGCAAAGATTGAGAGACCGCCTCTATTTTCACCAGGCCGGCACATAGACACACTAGTGTAGCCTCGTATATTAAACAAGGCGGCGTCAGGGTCATTAAACCAGGTCTCACTCATCACCACGACATCCCAGTCTACACGTGAGCTATCCATAAGAAGCGTGAGATCTTCGAACCTCGTCCCAGCTCGGAGGTCCCGTGCATTTACATGCAATCCTGCAAACCTGGTGTAGCCATCAGATAGGTCCTTCAGAGAAACCAGCCTACAGAAACAAGAAGCCTCCTGTAGGTCGATATGGCGGGGGAATACCCAACACCAACCGGACCATCTGGCGGCGGTCCTTGAGCACCATTCCGCCCACGTCCTCGGAAGTCGTTAAAGAAAGGACGCGCCCTTAAGCCATGTTTTAACCAATATTTGTAGGATAGCAGTCGGTCAAGATCAGCAACTGGAACTTGGATTTTAGAGGAACAGACGATCTGTTCCTTCCCATGTCCACCAAGTTGCCAACATCGGACGACCGCAAAACCCAACGATTTAATAAACCGTTGGAGATTCATTGGTGTATAGCCAGGGTTACAGCCTCCAAGATACATGGAAGCCGTACCCGGGGGCATCCTCCCTATATCGCTTCGTCGATGAAACATGGATGAAGCCATCCAGACTACCGCCGTCAGATCCATATGGGCAGGGGTCCCCATCCGCCAAACCAGAGCCAACCCGCTCTTGCTCTTTATCTGCGAGCTCGGTAATGTTGCTCTCGTAGCCAGCAGCATCCATGTTGTTGTTTGACATAATTCTGGCTGCTGTCCTCTCTTTTGGCTGTTTCTTGGATGCGTCCTGCGGTTGCTCACCACCCTAGGGCAGTATCACTGCCACGCTCACGCCGTTGTCGCTGCCACGCCGTCGGACGTACCGGTCGCCGCCGGACTAAGGGTTTGCAGAGCACGCGTTACGCCGAACGCTCGGGATAGCAAGGGGCTTAGTGGCAAAGCCTTTGCCTTGCATTCGGGAGGACTGGATTCGAGACCCAGGCCGGCCACTCTTAAATTGGTTTGCATGGTTTCCAATTTAGACAAGGTAAATGCCGGGGTGGATTCAAATTAGCCATGACATAAAAAAACCATACACGGCTAATAGCCTTACGGAAAATATTTTTTTTTTTTAAAAACCAAAAAGACGCGCGTCTTTCCGCTTCACAGCAAAATTTGGCCAAGATGTCGAAAAATCCGTCGGATTTTTGGCGCAGATTCGTGACCGTCGATGAAAGTTGGGGTGGGATTCAAGAAGCATCTCGACAGTGGTGTGCACCTGGTGAAGGACCTCCGAAGAGGGTGCGGACAACGGCATCAGCCGGAAAGATGACGGCTACGGTTTTTTTGAGACCAACGTGAAATAATTCTGGTCGACTACCTTAAGAGCGGTAAAACGATCACGGGAGAATATTATGAAAAGACTGTTGGACTGCCTGAAGCAAGAACTCATCGTGAAACGGCCCGCTTTGCAGAAGAAGGTTGTCCTGTTTCACCAGGACAATGTTCCTGCACACAAGTCGCGGCAAACATCGGCAAAACTGGCCCAACTGAGGTTCGAACTTATTGAACAACCTTCCAATTCTCCAGACCTGGCTCCCTCTGATTATTTCCTCTTCGGACGATTGAAGAGTTGTCTCGGTGGAAAGCGTTTTTCCAGCAATGAAGAGGTTAAGGCTGCTGTCAATGCCTATTTTCAGTCTAAAGACGCGGAATTCTACTCAAGAGGTATAAATGCTCTGAAATCTCGGTGGGAAAAGTGTCTTGAGCTTCTCGGGGAGTATATCGAATAAGAAAAAATTAAAAACAAGCTTTGGAAAATTCTTGGTTTTGATTTTAAGAACTTGTTGAACTACCTGTATATTGACTTGATAATGAATAAACCGCACGTTCAGTATGCACTGGTACGACAAAAACATTTAGAATAGAACATATACAACTTGTATTCTTCAACAGATCCTAAGCTTCGCCAGATCATACTTGTCTATGCACATGGCCATACAGCCTCTGGATGGTGTGGAATAATTCAACATTATTATTAACACGCGGGTCATTGCGTGAATGGGTCGCAAGTTTTGGCCCGCCGCGAATATTATAGTAATAGTAGTAAAAGCCCATTGCGTATGCTAAAATAAAATGGCAATTCTTAAACAGGAGCAATACATATCAAACTAGAGTTTGCAGTTTTTACCAGAGTACACTGTCTTCTGACATTTAATCCGTGATTGTTGGCGTTCTTACAGATGGCAACACGGTATTCAAAGTACTAGAGACCCTGGGGGGGGGGGGGGGGGAGAGGAATACGGGTTTATTAAGTTTGTCCGACACTAGTTGCCGAAAGCTGCCAGTGACGCATGTGCATTATGTGTTCCCAAAATCTTCCTTTAAAAAGCTCTACTCTGCAATTTGCGGTTAGGATTGCGGTTTGAATCGCGCCATTATGCCTAGACAGTACAGTGGGCAGTTGGAACAGTGTTGTACTGTACAGAGGGTGGAGCACATCATCTGTTTCCTTAGATTAAAACGATAGAGCAGCCTAGTGTGATTCGTCCCGAAGAGTTGTGCGGCGGCTGTTGTGGTTGCTCTTTCTAACAGCCGTCATGTTACTGGTCCATTACAATGTTTTGCGTAGACTTATTCTGTTTGTCTAAACCTCACTTTTTTTCTTTTTTATATAGCCCTATAATATTTATTAAGAATACAAATGGAGCGACAATTGTCTCCCGAGGACGTGTGCACTGGGAATGTTACTCTATCTCATATAGATTGGGTTGGGACTACTTCAGCAGCGTGCCGCGGACGGACGCCGCGTTCCCGCGTTGGACTTCGAGGTCGAGGCGCTGTCTCAAGAAAGCCGCGGATCTCTTGTCTCCAGTTGCGAGGTTCAGCTGCGTGCCGACTCTGTGGAGAAGTTTGCGAGTAAGGCTTCCTGGGCCGCCCAAAGTCTCGAAAGCTAGCGGTTGAAACTCATGAGGGTAACCTATTGAGGCGTACTTTGCGAGCTTTCTCGTTTCGGCTAGATTACTGGCGTGGCCTGCCGAGATCGCCCCGCCACCGACCATTGAAGGTGCTAATGAGTCGGTCACTTTGCTTTGTATGTAGTTGCTCAGATCGCGTTTTCAAAGTACTAGAGTATCTCGTTTAAAATCTCAATATTGCATACAACTGATCTGCTAGTTTTTTCGTTTGTTTTATATACGATATAGATTTAGTCGTCGTTTACGTACGTACTAATGAGGTGCGCAACGTCAAGGCCATGCGGTGAATATTAGCGGAAACGCGAATAAGTGTAAATGTGTATAATGTAAATATAATATACTCTCTATAAAACGATAGTATTTTCCGAAGCACCTGGACACAGATCTGTGAAGATTGGGGGGTTTGAAACCCTGATTTGATAGTCGACTTTTAAAGCCGCCTTGTTTTGTTTATCTGCCCTATCGGGTACGAGGATGATGTACTCCATCGAGAAAACAATTAGGTGCAATTGTGTTTGCTGCTGGGCAAACGGCGAAACAAGCGGCATTCAAGGGGCGCCCCAGAAGCTGAACTTAAATATATAAATAAAGGAGAAAGGATAACGAAGTAACAAAATTGAGTGACCCAGACGGACAAAGTCGATGCCATCAAAGTCTAACAGAAAGTGTATATATATATATATATATATATGTATATATACAGGGTCATTCATATTGTTATGTACTTAATTCGAGATTTGATAGAACTCAGCAAGAAAGTTATTTTTCCCAATGGAAAAATGGGCAGAAACGTCTAGTTTAGGAAAGAAGTTTATGAAAGTAGTTATTCTGCCTTTTTCTCCTACATAATTTTGCGAAATCTTTGTTTGCGGGAGAACCAGTTAACGCATGAAGGAACCAATTATACCGGCGTGTTCGGAGGAAAATTCCACTAGCTTGCGTAGCAAAAAGGGAAGACACTTCACTAACTTGCGTAGCGAAAAGCGAATAACCAGATTAAGGAAAGTCATATAAAGTCGATATGGATTCATACTTCCCCATAAAGTGCAACCTTCATGGGAAAGTGATTGCCGTCAGCGATCTGCTTTTAGTTTGATACTGTACAGTCAAAGAGATACCATGTGAGTGGGCCGGGGGCGGGAATTCTGCTCGCTAATGTCGTTTATTATCTAATAAAGTTTTCGGGCTGACCCTCAGCCAAGGTTTAACGTCCACAGAACTGTTTTTCACATTGCTTCATAGACGGACCCCCATAAATACAAATGTGCAACGGTGGGGCTCGAACCCGCGCACCTATCTAGTGTCTCCTCCGGTTGCGAGGCGGAGACTTAAGCCACCACGCCACCGAGCTCGTTTAATATCTAACTGCAAAGTATAAACAATGGTGTTAAAAATCATACCCGTTTTTAACAGAAATGAAATGATGACGAATAGTGGTCGCAAACAAGCTTTGAAGCGAAACGACGCTACAGAGAGAGCCTTGCACCCGATTTTAGTTTAAAAAAATATTCGCCTACATTAAGTAAACATGTTTTTCGGTAAAATTATAAGCTGTGCTATCATTGTATTGTTGTCGTGTTGTCGTTCATATATAGGTAAACAGATTCAGTTTTATCTAACAACCGTATATTAAAGGCATAGCGCAGTATACACAGGGTGTTTGAAAAAGTTTTTTCATCGTAGTAAGGAATTGCAGAGCTCGTTATAGCAAATATTTTTCCGATAGAACATGGGGTCTGAGAAGTCTTGTTGCGGAATGAGAGTTAATTTACTACAATTTGTGACACTCGTGTTTTTGCCCTACATAGGAACATACAATGTGCTGTTGCGAGACAACCTCCTAGACAGAAACTAAGCACACCGTCGTGTTCCTGAGAAAATGCTGCTTCTTGGTGATGGAGTCGAGATTAAGTGCATGTGAAATGACTGTGCGGCGACGCGCTGCGGCTGTCGCGCGACACGTCGGCGGTATTGAACGTCATTTTACATGTACTTAATCTCGACATCCCGCCGAAAAGTCGTAATACTTCGCAACCACAGCTTGCATAAGTTTAGTATTAAAGTGATTGTCCTGAATGTGTTAGTTTTGAGCGCCGTGAGTGGTCGTAGAGTAATTATTTTGAGGTATTTTACATGAAGACTAATAAAGCACTTTTGGCGAATTCTCTTCTAAACGACTGTGTCGCATCTTCAGATCGGCCTTATATGTTCTTCGGAAAACAAGGTTTTCTCAATAACATAGCGGTGTGCTTAGCTTCTGTCTAGGAGGACTGGTTGTCTCGCAACAGCACATTTTATGTTCCTATGTCGGGCAAAAACACTAGTGTTACAAATTTTAGTAATTTAGCTCTCATTCCGAAACATTCTCAGAGAGCATGTCCCATTGGAAAAAATATTTGCTTTAACGAGCTCTACAATTCCTTACTACGATGACAAAAACTTTTCTAAACACCCTGTTTAAACATATTGTAAGCGTCATATATGGCAAGAGCATTATAGATTAAGGTTCTACAGACGATTTGAAAAACGATCAAACAATAGCTAACTTATTCGAAAAAGATTTGCGAGCGGATAAACCCGAAGTTATATGGGTTTTCGGTTTTTCCTCACGTCGAACTGAATGTACAGGGTGGGCTATATTCACGCCAACAACTCTGAGAGGTCACTATAAAATAATGACTAACATAGCGAACGTTTAGTTAGTTGAGTGAACACAAATATATGTTCATATATCACTCAAATAATCCACCTTTTTTTTTCTACACGCCCGTATTCTTATTAAAACGCTATCGACTGTTGGGCCAGACTATCGTGCTTCAGAAAAAAACTTTCTAAAACTATACTTAATTATAATAGGTAAGTATATATTTGAAGTAGTGTCATATGCGTATGAGTAAGGGAAACACCCTATTTGAGCTAAGCACCGATATTATTCATTTAACGTGCAAAGGCTGGGCGAAAGCCATCCATGGTCAAAATGCACTTGATAAGTTCATTTACCGGAGCAGCATTTAGGCAAATTAAACGTAAAAAAAAAAAAAAAATATATATATATATATATATATATATATATATATATATATATATATATATATATATATATATATATATATATATATATATATATATACAGTAAGTAAAAAATACAGTCACCATTTGTTTTTAAAACTTTCTTTTGTTAAACTTTTGCTATATTACGCACATTTATAATATCCAGCCGTGTATAGACTGCAGTAATATTTGCTCACAGCGGAGACTTCCATCTACATTTGGTGTCCCGAATTACTTTGAAACACGAGATCTCCATATTTGACACAGCTACACCGCGAATAAATTATACAGTCTCTAGCAAGTTGCATGTCTTAGCGAGTGAATTAAGCGGAATAACAACGTTTAAGCTTATTTTACGGCTCGACGGAGACGAAAGCAGCAACTATACTTAATACTCAGTGAACTTCCCGTTAAGTCGGAAGACCTCAAAAATATGGTTAGGTATAGCGTTAACCAAGTTTTGGATGACGTCTTATAAGAGCTCGCCATAAGCCTTCACTAGGTTCTACCCGGTTCGAAAATTGACTTTTGTCGGTGTTAACCTTTCGGGCAAGCCAGCTTCACACATTCTTGATGATATTAAGATCAGGTGAGACTGCAGGCCAGCGTAGGGCCTCAATGTGACGTTGTTCGAACGAGCTTCCGATCAGCCTGGCGGTGTAAATCGGAGCGTTTTCATGTTGAAAAACGAAGTCCGGCCCTCCCATCAGCTCAAAATGCGCCGATTGCTTTTCTAGTAGATCCCAATTGCGCCTCGATTTAACACGACCGTCTAAAAACACAATCGTCAATTTGTATGATACCCGACAGCGGCCCAGACCACCACCAAACCGCCACCTGAGTGGAGTTTTGACAAAATTCGTTCTTCCTTGCGCACACCGTGGAAATAGAAGTTAAATCCATTCAGTACATCAAAGTAGAACTCTTTTCATCCGAAAAAAAAGCACTCTGTGCTACTCAGTGGTCCATGACATCGTATCACGGGCAAAGTCAAGACGAGCTTTCAGCGGTCAGCCGTCAATCGTGGTTTTGCGTTTTTTTCTCGTGAGCCAATGTGTCGTCCTGAGGAGGCTTTGCACATTTCGCACGTTCGTTTGCACACCAGCCGCCGCATAAATTGCCCTTGTCAAGAGCGCAGAGTTCGCCGCCTGCTTTAAAATTGCACGCTTGCTTTTTTTCCGAAATGGCATTTAAACGCCAGGAACTCTTTTTACAGCGTAATTTTTCCCCTAAATTCACGAAGTTGTTCATTACCTAGGGAAAACGCCCCAATTGACAAAAAAAATTACGATTAGAGGCCGATGTCCTTTTAAGTCATGATTTGGACCTTTTCGTCGCTTGAAGGGCGCCGGCCTAAGTCCATCGTTCCAACACAGAAAAAA
The DNA here is from genome assembly GCA_003439945.1 of Dermanyssus gallinae. Classification (NCBI taxonomy): domain Eukaryota; kingdom Metazoa; phylum Arthropoda; class Arachnida; order Mesostigmata; family Dermanyssidae; genus Dermanyssus; species Dermanyssus gallinae. The sequence goes on along the minus strand of QVRM01001317.1, from coordinate 33,361 downwards.
AACTTCTGATAAAGTGTCTGCTTTTGTCTCCGTCGAGCCGTAAAATAAGCTTGAACGTAGCTATTCCGCTTGATTCACTCGCTAAGCCATGCATCTTGCTAGTGGCTGTATCATTTATTTGCGGTGTAGCTGTGTCAAATATAGAGATATCGTGTTTCAAAGTAATGCGAGACCGCAAAATGTCGATGTAAGTCTCCGCTGTTACTCTATGAGCATGTGCCACTGTAGCCTTTACACGACTGGATATAATAAATGTATTTAATGTGGCAAAAAATAAAGAAAAAAGTTTAAAATAAAAGAGTGACTGCATTTTTTTTCACTAACTGTATATATATATATATATATATATATATACCGAGCAAGATGGCTTAGTGGGAAAGCCTTTGTCTTGCATTCGGGAGGACTGGGTTCGAGACCCAGACCGAACACTCTGGGTCTTTTTGGGAATTAAATTGGTTTGCATGGTTTCCAATTTAGACAAGGTAAATGCCGGAGTGGATATAAATTAGCCATGACATGAATAAAACCGTACACGGGCAATTGCCTTACGGAAAATCTTTTTAAAAAAACTTTTATTCCATATTCTGCACTCAACGCATTTCCGTTAAAAAAAGATTTCACCCCTTAGATTCCATGACCTTAATCACATACACGTTTCAATCTTATTGGACCGAGTGCCATATAGCTATGTGTAATAGTGACAACGTGGTTGAAAATGCCCATAACTAAAACATGTGTACTCATTTTTATTTACCTTTTACTTGCATACGAAACACGCAAAGTGACGGACACACTAACTTTTTTGAGCGCCGTAAAGATTTCACCCTTAATTACATTTCTCTATTGTATGAATTATTTGTGTTTGCTTGATCATCTGCGTGTTCTAGTGCTATGAAAAAATATGGCTTTGGAGATATTGGATACGTTGCCGTGGTCCTTGTATCTTTCTACCCAAACGTTTTCTTTTCTTGAAGCAACTTGCACGTCAGTGCATACGATACCTGCGTTCTAAACAATTTCTCATCATTTCGTTGAGAACAGAAGAAACAGCAATAATCATAAGAATATTGACAGTAAGGTACGATAGATATTTGGAGCTTTGTTTTTGGCCCGCCACGGCTAATACAAAAAGAGTTGCATTCATTCCTTTATTTTATGAATACATGATTCTCCCAACATGATATTATTAGTAACGGTAATACACAATCAATGTCTGTGTTGGTTGAAATTAAACGTTTATATCGAACGAAAACGATAGCAACAGAAACAATAAATAGGGCCAGGATAACGACGGAACTCACGTCAGCAACAACGGTTATCAAATTGTAACAGAGGTAAGATCTCTAACAATAATAATAACAACAGGAATAATAAAAATAATAATAATATTAATAATAATAATAATAATAATAATAATATATATATATATATAACAACAGGAATAGCCATCGCTGCAACGTTAAGAACGGCATTCGCAAATGAACAAAACAGCTGCTCGAGACAGTTGAATCGGGCGGTGCGTGTGGCTACATACAACAAATATTTATACCAATTTTTGAACCAACCACGGTCAGACTTTCCCCGGCGTGTGTGTGTGTGATTCACAGGACTACACTTTAGGCAATTACTTCAGGGGACGAGAGAACAATTTTACCGGATTCGGCGTATGTAGGACGTTTGAGCTGCCCGATCCGCTTCTGTTTCCAGGTTGAACATTTTCGGGTATGTTCGGAAATACACAGTACACGGAAATATTTCACTTGCCCGTCTGCGACGAGACTCGATGTGGCGCGCTTTTTTCGACTTTCAACAAGGCAAGTTGATTCAAGACCGTCCGTCCTCATGCGTTCACGTGTCCGGCGATCGGCTGACGCTGATGCCGGCAAAACCGGCGCTTCACTCTCATTAAGTTTAGGCGGTGGAGTGCGTTTTACCGGCATTTTATAATAGTTTCCAAAAAATTATTTTATAAATTATTTTAAAAAAAACTTGTGTTATAAGTTTGTAGAAATGTTGATTTTACTATCCTCTGCAAATAGAGATTTTTTTTGTACTGTGATCAAACAAATCTTAATGCGAATTCATTTAAACCTGCTCAAACCTTCGCACTAAGCATCAACCGTGAACATCAGTAGATGACACACAGACACTGTCTCATCGTGTTTGCAGCTTCATATAACCAGTCTCGTTTATCAATATCAAACCTCAGTTTCACAAATTATGTATCGTTGTTCGGAAGTGTACTGTATAAGTGCAAATGTAGCCAGTTTTTTTGCCGCAACAAATCGAGCAATCAAATCTACTTGCAGTAGGTAGACCGCATAAAACAAGTATGTATTAAAAATATGGTACTTCATACTAAATGATTGATTGATTTATTATTCGCTTGGCATGTATACCAAAGTGCACAAGTCACCCTTTTATATTAGGAGCGCTTAGAGCGGCAGCATATGTGTTACCTAGACATCCATATAACTAATGTATCCTCCAATACCTACTGAGTATTTTCCAATTTCTTCTTTGTGTTATCGACCTAGTCTTTTCTAACACTTGGTCTTAAAGCTAGGGTGTCCGACAGGTCTATCTATATCTTTGTTCCTCCCCAAGGCTGTGCATTCTTTTACAATATGTTCGATTTACTCATTCCCTAGCCATCAAATTGTGACAAAGTTAGACACAACACAGCAACAGAACATCAGCTCCGTCATCAACAATTCTGTAAGACGACGACACTACAGCCGGCCGAGCGCATCAGCATCCACCGTGCACCCCAAGGAACCGTCACCAGCCACAACATCGAGACCGCCATAAACAACTCTGGCATGAAGGCAGAAAAGCAGCTAGCTACATATGAACGACAATAAGGCACGTTCACCACCGCCGATCTGTCGCGCCACAACCATAACATCGGCAGTATCATCATCATCATCAGACCTACGTACCTGACCTACGGCGGCGTCACCGCCAAAGACAACGCCCGCTATCATAATGCCCATTTTGAACCGACGAATCAGCGAATAGAGGATAGATGGGACACTCAAGATGTCGAATGTTCGAGAAGATTCAATTCCATCGTCGTTACCATTGTTATGATACGATCGCTACGGCGCGTTAGTTGAGTGAAATAAATAGACCGAGCAAGCACGGCCTAACATCCATCCTCTGCTCGGCTGCGCTACGCGCTAGACGTACGTCGCGGGTCGTCGTTCATCGCTCCTACATAAGTCCCTCGTGTTGCCCCGTGAGTACCCGTCATGCTGAGTTCCTACATTCGCCAGTTCACTTGGCGTTACGATAGCAACTACGTTACGATTTTACGAACTACGGAAGAAGGCGGTCAGACACGGTTGTAATTATATTCACGTTTACATTTCCACACATCTACTAAGTGGAAATCGGAGAGATACGCAAACGGCAGTGCGCTTAAACAGCACCCACAAACTCCTCCCCCTCATGCAGTACATACATGCAGAACAATGCTAAGTATAGGTTCGCTATATGCTGTGCTATTCTGGCGCACTGACACGGAGTCGGCATTGGTGCTACGACATGCTGTGACGTAGCTGGCATGTTTCTGCGCGTTCTAAGTGTGGCGTTTATACCGCCATGTTGTTATTATTGTTGTTGTTGTTGTTGCTGTCGCCGCTGTTGCTGATTGTGGCTGTGTAGACGATACCTTTCCTGGTCGTTGTAGTGGTGAACATGCGGAACTGTCTGTGGTCGGTCTGTTGTCGTATAGCCGGTCGTCTGATTGGCGCCGCACTGCGCAAATGACGTCTGACCACGATTGCACTGTTGCTGCACTGTGGAGGGCCGCGTCACAGTCGTATCCTTGTTGACTTTGATTTTGTTGACCATGCGCTCACTTGAGCAGTTCGTTTCGTCGAACGGGTAATGAGTGCAGCAAGTGACCACGTCGTACTTTTATGTTTGCATAGTTGTTTTGTAACTGGCAGCCGGCGCTCAGTGCTCAATGTAGAAGAACTGCATCTGCCTGGACGGGTCGTTTTTCTGCACGACAATTGTACTAGTCAGGATTGTACGCCATAACTTGGTTGACGGTCGAACCAAAGGAATACGAAAAAGCCACATCGAGCGTTGCCGTGGTGCTCGCGCTGCTTCGTTACGATAGTTCGTCGCAGTGTATGCCAACATGCAACGAAAAAATGAACATAGGCAATCGACCTAGATATTTTCTGTTCGATTTTAATAACGGTCTGATATTGATGAAGTAACCGGGCATAGTGGGATATGGTGAGTTAGTGGTGAAGGTATTTGCGCTGCAGCTGGGAGACCCCGGATCTAAATCCACGCGCTTAATTTAAGTTGCTGTCATGGTGAACTATAATCAGCCGAATATTGTGGGGGTAGCTTATATATATATATATATATCCATACATATGCAGATCACCCGGTGATTGTCTTGACTCACTGTCCTTAAAGTTGTAAAAGTGATGCATTTGTGTTTGTGGTTACAATCGCTACTCAACCTGAGTGAATAAATATGAAATAAATAATCAGCCGAATATGCGAATGAGATAAATTAAAAACGGAACACACAGATTCCTAATGAAGATGGCGAGTGCCTTGCGATCATCTGTTATGGATTGTCACCTATTTGAAAATGTAATATATTACAAAAAAAACACTCAAGGGAAATTATTATTATAACGAATGCGTATCTGACAGTAGATTGAGTTAGCGTTTATCGAGCTCAGCACATTATGTACTGCCCTTTGATCGTTAAGGAGCTCTCAATATAAAACATGCTTTTCACGTTTAAGAGCATTTGCTTCACTAGTACTTTGGACCATTTTATGTATGCCATTACTTGATAACATGTCGTGCGTCTACTGCACTTATGAAAGAACAATACCGGCATTTTATGGTTTTGCAGATAGGCGATCGCCATCCGCTGAGTAGAGATCGTCTCGTGACAGCGAGTAGTCAACCAAACGATCATGAAGAGCGTTATTCAGGAATTGCAAGATCTCAAATCTCGTACGTGTCAACTCGTTAGCAAGGAGGACACTATTTGCGGCATACGAACAAGTTCTTTGCATCAATGCCCCGTCTTTAACAAACACTATGATTGGCAGAAGATGCTCGAGGAGATTTCCGATGAGAGCATTGCGATATTTAAAAATTTTCTTGAGGGCAGAAAGAACGGCGACATTAATGACGTTTTTGAAATAATGGCGTTTGCCTGCAAAATCGAGTGGGAAGATTTCCAGGCGAACTGCGCTCGGGAAGCGCGCGGTATCAATGTGCCAGATGGAGCTTTATCGAATACCATCATCAGTGTTGTTGGAGCTCTTGTGCGATTTCTGCCAGTACGCACATCGGTGCACTACACAAGTTTAGTATACAGATGTTGCAGGAAAGACAACCTGTTGAAAAACTGCTTGTTAGAGTCGGTGGAGACGATCCTTCACGAGCGAAAAAACGCGGCATATGACCCACTAAATATACCATTCTTCGAAGTTGAAGCTACTGTCGCTCTTATGGCAAATATTCGTGGACAAAACATCACGGCGATCCTTGAAAACGGTAAATGGTTGCCTGTCAATCTGTTCGGTAGTAAATTCTGCCCATTCGAGGCTCAGGTAAAACGATTCCACTTGTCACTGGGGCGATACGTAGTATATCAGGAGTCTACCGGCCGCGTGCTCATGAAGGATCTCCAGTCTGACACCCAAGCTAAAGTCATCTTCGAGACCTGCAAATTTTTCCGGTCGCGGCGCAATCAACTGCACGTAATTTCCACGAACAAAACGACCAGCTGCGACGAGCTGTTCGAATGGCGCGACCAAACGCGAGGGTTTGCTATACAGTTTACCAATACAGAAGTGAAGCTCAAAAGTGCTCACCGCGGCCACGACAATCATCTTATTGTTGTATTTGCAGACAATTTTCTGATCGATCTTTCAACCGAGAAACCTATTGGTAAAAATGACGCGCATTATACGACGGAATGTCTCGATAATTGGAAACTCAATGTAAGCAACGGCAAATTTGAGCCGCCTGGCTCTAAAGAACAGTCGGGAGATACCTATATACAAGGCGAATCTATCTATCTCGGGTACAACCAATTAGGAACTTATTGTGTTCACAGGGGCGTTTACGAAACAATTGTTGAGTACCGAAGTAAATATCATTTCCATAACGGATTCCCTTTGTTTGAGCCATCCAAGCGCCAGAAGAGCAACCTTCATGGGAAAGTAATTGCCATCAGCGATCTGCTTGTAGTTTGATATTCTACAGTTAAGGATGTATCATGAAAGTGGGTCGTTTCTGCTTGCTAATGTCGTCAACCATCTAACTGCAAAGTAAGCACTATAGTGTTAAAAACTTATACATATCCTTAAGAGAAATAAGGCAACGATGAATAGTGTTTGCAAAAAAACCTCGGAGCAAAACGACGCTACACAGATGGGTAGTTCACACAACCAGCATTACAACGCGTGTAGTAAAAAAAAACAGCCTACAGTAAGTAAACATTTTTTTCGATGAAACGATTTAACCTGTGCCATCTTTTTATCGTTGGTATGTTATCGTTTATGCATAGACAAACAGATCAATTTGCATTTAAGAGCCATATATAAGGCATATAGCGGTATATATAAATATATTGTAAGAGCCATATATGGCTAGAAAATGCTTAAAACGCTAGCAATAGCTAACTTATTCTAAAAGGATTTTCAAATAGATAAGAATTAAGTTATTAGAATTAGTGGAGCGGTAGTAACTATGACTCACGCGCGTCGGGAGGACCATCTGGCTCCGTTGCTGCTCTTCGCAGTGGTGGGGCCCCCCTGCCTTGGAGTGGTCGAGCGTCCCTAAGGGGCGTATTGTATATTTTGGGGTATAACGCGGAATCGCGAGGTCATCGCGTCTTACTGGTAGGGCGGAGTAGTGTGGTACCCCCATTCGGAACCTCGATAGGGGGAAAGGTGGGGGGTACGCCGGTCTGTCTACTGGCTGGCGGGCACTCCGATATCGGCTGGGGCGTGCGGGACCCGACTTTTGGACAAATCGGGAGCGGCAGCCGCAGAGCCCGGACCTCCACCCCATGGAGTTTTTTCGTGTGTTGGTTTGTGAGTGCCGCTCCTGGAACTACTCGAATCCAAACGTTGGACGAGCACAAGCAGCCCTTCGTCAGTAGTGGGACAAACTTGACGTTTTCTACATGCGACCAACCGTCGGTAGCGTTTAAAGAAAACGGTGGGTCTGCATAAAAAAAGGTGGAGTATTTGTGTAATATAGATCTTTTCTCACTAGCTAAGTCATGTATTTTAGGTATCACTTTTATTCTAAAGAGACTCATAGCGTTCTCGATATCTGCTTTTCCCAAGTTGACACAAAGCATGATTGCTGCCGCGCTTTCTGTTTTTCTAGGTGTCTTGTGAATGCTAATTGTGGTGTTAAAGTTACTTCTAAGTGCTTCAAATAATCAACGAGTTGCAAATTTTAGTTGTCAATTTAAATGCGCATGTCGTTAGACGCCGAAATTGTTCCCCTTCCTGACAACATCGTAGACAAAGCTCTTCGGTGTGCTTGTGCTAACAAGCTAACCTACGTGTGTCATCAGGCAATAGTGTGATTTAGATTACTTGCAACGATGCCATTAAGCAACTCCGCTAACTCGACTTTTGGAACCGTGATGAATAGCATGAATAGATATGCGATGGTGTGTTTTTCTTTACGTGCAAAATGTAAACCAACTATTGGTTAATAAAGGTACTTAACTGTTGCTGCAACATCATCCGCGTAAAGTTTGTTCGTTGCCTTTTAATTTCTTAACACTCTACTTTGTACAGGTTAACAGACAGTATGCATAGAAATTGGCCAGCTGTGTCGTCTTGAGCTGCGCCCACCGTAGCTGGATCCTCTTGTCTATGAGATGCCTTATATTTTTGCTGATGTTGTAGTTGTACTATAGAATGCTTCGGAGGAGATTGAACATTGTACCCTTAATGCTAATCGCCTCAAATTATTGTTAGAATACAATCACAAAAAAAGCAATCAAAAGCAGTTAGAAGATCTACAAAAGTAGTATACATGATTTGGTTGTTCTTACAACCCTTTAATTACAATTACAATTATGTTTATTTTACTTAAATTGAGTATAATATACATTTCAAAATGTATCTTCATGAAGCTCTATCTTTTTCACGCTTCCGTCGAGAGAAGTAGTGAAACGATTTTCGGTCCAGCACTGTGCACTCCACTGCATAGTACTTGGCACACCTCTGCAGGCAGGTGCACAACTCGTACTCCTCATAAAACGTTGCGTTTGAACATACCAGGTAGTGATAACCATGTACTATGTACAACCCTTTAATACGTAGCGTATAATTTATTTTCAACCTTTCTGGCAGAAACCCATTACGTTGTGCTGGTATAAGATCTCTAGATCAATCGTTTAACTAAGCGACAAGTACAGAGGTCGGTATTTTGTATATGACACTGCCTTGGGCAATACCTCTGTAATTCTGTGGGTCAATAAAGCAATTACGCTCAGGGTTTCAATTTCAATTTGAAGTTTATTCACAGAAGCGCAATTTCACAATGCTTAAGTTCTCGTATATAAAAATATTTAAAATGTGCATTAAAACAATTGTGTAAAAAGTGTGCATGCAAAATGTGTAACACCACTATTATCTAATTCATACTATAATTTGTCTCACTTCATACGAAACTAGCAATTGAAGTCGCTAAACACTTCTCCCGTTCACACAATTTCAACCTATTGACGGGAAACTAGTTTTGACTAGTGTTTTTGCTTGTTACCCATTTTTTCACCTCGCGTTTAAATAATCCGACTGAGATAAGTACACGAATTTCTTTGGGAAGTTCGGTCCAGATAGTCGGAAGGGTGTCTGCAAGAGCATGACGAGTGGTCTGCTTTAGAGCTATTGGTCTCACAAATTCCGTTGCACGTCGAGTTGTGCGTCTAACAGCAGCTCTTATAGGAAAACCAGCATCATCCGGAATAACTCCCCTATGCATCTTAAATGCAAGCGTGGCAATTTTTACCCTGTGAATATCCCTAAAAGTTAAAAGCTTAAAGTCTTGAAAACACTTGCGAACCGAATCGATGCGGCGCAAGTTAAATACCGCTCTGAGGGCATCATTCTGAATGACTTCGGCCCTATGAGTTATACCTTTATTATGAAATCCCCAAATTGAAATACCATAACAAATAATTAGCACTAATAGCATTTTATACACCATAAGAAGACCCTCGACAGGCACTCCTAGTTCTCGTAGACGACGAATAGATGAAATTACCGCATAGCATTTAGGCGTAATAACGTCTAAGTGATCATGCCATCTAAGCGTCTCATGTAAAGTTAAGCCCAGACATTTGATAGTAGAGGAAAGTGTCACTTCCGTTCTATTAAGCTCTAGCGTTTGAACCTGCGTGACCCTTTTGGCAGGGCGAAACAACGTGAGTCCTGTTTTGGTTGCATTTATCACCAGACCGAATTTTTCAAACACAAGAACAGCATACTCTACTACTTGCATAGCCTTCTGTGCATCAGCCTGTATCGCAGATGGTTGAATACGAAAAAGTAAGGTCGTATCATCAGCATAGACGATGGGCGTACAGGACCCTTCTAACGCGATCTCTTCAATAATGAAATTAATCAAAATGATAAACATAAACGGTCCTAAGATTGACCCTTGCGGCGTCCCGATGTTTACTTCTTCTAAAGTCGATTCAAAACAACCTACCTTTACCGCTTGCTGCCTCTCCGCTAGGTATGACCTAAACCAAGACACAACAGTGCTATCACAACCAAGTTTTTCGAGCATATGTAAGAACAACGAATGATTTACACAGTTGAAGGCAGCAGAAACATCCAAAAAGACGCCAAGGCAAAGTTGGTTGTCTTGGAAAGAATTGGCGACCTCCTGATATAGATGAGCGAGGGCAAGCTCCGTTGAGCGTGCCTTACGAAATCTAAACTGATTCCTCGAAAAGAACCCAATCGAACTAAGGTGCCCTTCGCATCTGGACTTAACTACCTTTTTAAATATCTTTGAGAGGTAATCCACTAAAGAAATTGGTCGGTAAGTATTCGGGTTCTTACGATCGCCCTTATTTTTTAAATAAGGGAATAATTGTGGACACCTTTAGTCTAGCCGGGAAAACGCCAGTAGTCAGGGAACGGTTCATAATATGCGCCAATGGACGAGAAAGAGTGACGGAGGACAGCTTTAGCAATCGGTCTGGGATTCCTGCAGCCCCAACTTTCCAGGAAGCCTTCGTGAATTCTAAACTTCTCTGTACTTCCGGCGTACTTACTGGCAAAAAAAGAGAATGACAAATCTCTCTTAAACCAGGTGGCCTCCAGAGCTGGCTGAACGTTTTCCTTGACTTAGAGAGCTTTTACTGTATTGGATCCCACCGTAGCAAAATGGTGATTTAGCTCCGTCACTATATCCGTTGGGTCAGTCACAAGCCCAGAACTGGCTTCCAGAGTAGTGGGAAGTTTCACTGACTTTCTGGCTCTGCCACACGAACCATTAATAAAGTTCCAAAGTTTGGAAGTGTCACCCTAGAGTTGCCTAAAGCACGACTTAGAAAAAAAATGTGTCTTGGCGATACGAAGTTCACGCTTGTAGCGCAGGAAGCTACGATAATACGTAGACTTTGATTCTTCCGACTGCGCTTTTAGATGCCAACGATAAAGCTTGTTAACGCTTTGCCGCAAGCGCCTTAACTTTGCAGAAAAATTGAACTTTGGATGCTGTTTCAAATTACTCTGGCAGAAATTGTTAAAGCATCTATTATATTCATTGACTAACAAATTACTGAAAGCTTCAAAGGCTTCTTCCGTGTCGTCAGCGTCATACACCTTTAACCAGCTTAAACGGGCAACTCGGTCAAGAAACAAAGGGTTGTACGCCTTGGCGCCAATTTTCAGAAACTCTTCCTTGGTTTATGCCGCTACTAAACAGTGAAAACCTCGTGAGTACTGGTACTATGTCTGGTATTACTGCCCACGGAACCATAGACGATTGCGTCGGAAGAAGAACATCTTCTAGTCTTCTTAAGTCTTTATGTGAGTCGGCCTTAGGCAATTGTAGGATTATAGGGATATGGTAGTATTATCTGTAGTATATTAGATTAATAGTAATCCAAAAATAAAACAAGAAGTCATTTTTATAAAGCAAGACACAATACAAACAGTCAAACATTTAAGCTTCAATTACTTGGCGTCACGAGTCGAAGTGTCATTAACTTGGAGGTAAACTTTCTATAAAAAAATGAGCTACTACTTGAAGATCGGTGTTGTATTACTATAATGGCAATTTGAACAGAGTGGTGGTTCTTGGACTATATCGAATGGGCTTTGGAAAGCATGCAATAGTCCGCCAATACTCGAGCCTCATCAACACGTCTCCCTCCTTGCTTTGAGACGGTAAGCAAGATTAATGTAATCATTTAGAAAACAAAAAGGCTCAAAAAGAAAAATCGCAGGATTTATATTTTGTAAAGCTTTGCTGGGCACAACAGTTCCCCTTAAACTAGCAATTGAAGATGTTTTTTAGCGGTTTTTCCTTATGCACCGGCATCCTCGCTTTTTGCATCAAACAAATAATTGTCTCGCAATACTTCAAGCTTCGAGAAAATGCTAATTCAGTACTTTTGCAGAGGGCCGCGGTCAAGTTGCGCCTAATCGTCACATCTTTATCGTCTTCATGGTTGCTTTATTCAGCAAGCGTCGCTTTCCGCGTCGCATGGTTGCTTTCTTTAATTCAATCATCTTCATGAACAAGCAATTTAGCCGGACAACTTAATTGATTCAATGATGCAGCATAGTAGGCTGCGGCGAGAGCAGCAGTGGTATAAGCAGAGCTATGGCTAAAAGCGATAGCCCTTGTTATACCATCGTCCCCGCTGCCTATTGGAAGGCTTGCTCTTTCCTATTCGATCCTTTTTAAACTAATGTTCATCACCTCACTTAGAATAACCCAAAAAAATCGGGGAAGCTTACAATATGTAGTTGAATCTTGGTGAACTAATCCTTATACCTCCATAGACAGAGAGCCGTCTGCGAATTTTTAAATCGTAGGCGGATCTTTACAAAGACTTTTCGTTTTGTACAAAGAACCCGTGGGATTTGTAACGCATAACGGGGGCACCTGTTATCCGCATCAGACACCTGTGGCCACAATTAACTTCCTATTCACAGTCATGGTAATCTTGAAAGCCGTTTTCCGCACGCTATGGGGCTAATTAAGCTATCCAGTTTTTTAAAGGTTGTTAGGTTTGCATAATAAAATCAACAGATAAAATAACGATAAAGTACAGCAGACACAAATCAACTTAGTCCGCTTAGTAAACGCTCTAAAAAGGAAATCGTCTGGTCGAACGTTTCGTAGATGTTGGAACCGCAGACCATTCAAGCCGGCTCCACTGTGAATAGAAAAGATTGAACGGTCTCATGGTCCTAAAGTACTTCGACCTTATTAAGATTTTAGGCAACCTGTCGTTGAAGGAACTCTAAAAACGCGTAGCAATCGGGTGAGCAAGATGGTTTATTAAACCGCAGTTCGGACTCCATGTGCGCATCGTGTGGCGCGATTGTTTGAAGACAGTAGGGCTCGCGCGGTATAACGAAGATTACCCTCTGCTAGTGGCGGCGTCTTGTTGGCGACTGATGAGTCCTCCCATAGTTGCGGCCACTGCGGAGGCGCAGTTATGTTGCGAAACAAGGAAGGCGGACAAAGCAAGGTCCGCGACCAAGTGAATGCCCATTCCACACAGCCGGGCCGGTAAGTTGGCCTGCGTCCATGCCTCACCTTCGTGTGTCAGGTCAAAGATGTTTTCCAACGTTCTCCTGACCTGGTCGCCGAGGTCCAAAGTTTCTGCCGGCAGAAGTAAGGCAGATGAGGTCCGTAGTACGTAAAACACCTTTTGTACTCCTACTGCGTGCCGGAGCAGCAAGTAGGTTTTATGTCTCCCGAGATTGCCCAGTCGTTCGTAAAGTGGGGAGAGTTGCTCTCTCTTCTCGGCCAGTACCCGTCCGATCATCTCAGAGGAGGCCGCCGTATTAAAAAGGTCCAGTTCACACCGGCCCTATACAATAATTAGAATAAAAATAATAATAATAATAATAATAATAATAATAATAATAATAATAATAATAAGCGGATTCTGAAAAACGAAGACCGCGAGCTATAAAGGAATTGACTTACTTCCCCCTTTTTTGTTGGCCTTTTTGGTACCCGTTACGTTGGAGACACTTGGCCCCATCCTTTTTGGGCTGGCCCCCAGCCAAGATTTCTGAATTTTGTGTACAAAACCAGCCCCTTTGTAAAAATAATGGCGTGTTCTATTCTATTCTAAGCCAGGCGTCGTCAGTTCAAACGCGGTTGACCCTGATGCAGTCCCGCCGGGCCTTCCAGCTCTACCGTTGGCATCCGCAATGGCTAGGCGGGCGTCGGCCCAGTTCCCCGTGACGAAGGCCGCCTGACAGGCCGTGCTTCAGTATCTGTGTGATGACGTCCTCGTCGAGATTCGCGGCGTTAAGACGAGCGACCCGCTGGTAAAGCACTTCGCCTAACATCGCTCTATGAATTCGATCGATCCTAAAAGTAACAGATGCTCATCTGTTTGTTTAGGCCAAGCGATGCCACCTTATCTATCTCGAGCTGAACCTATAGCATCTTATCGAAGCGTTCTGTACGCTCAGTCACACCGGCCGCGGCCTTGTGCCCTCCCAACATCAGTTGAAATCGCTGGAAGTTCTTCCTAATTGTGTATTCTGATGAACTGACTGTCCTTTACGCCACAAATAAATATATATATATATATATATATATATATAAAGAAAATATTGTGATGATTTATTAATTCCTGAGAATCAACTTTTCTAGAATAGTACATTCTTTATTTCATTATAATTTAGAATAATATATAAAATGCTTTACGGCGTTGCTGCTCGTCGACCTAGTTGCTCCTTCTGCGCGCCGTAGTCGCTCTATCGCTCATGCCCGTGAGGAAGTCCTGCCCGCCCCCTGGCACGAAGGTCCGGGCCCATCCAGTCTCTCATAGTTCCGAGCACTGAGGTCGCGTTACCTCTTTGGATCTCCAGGGACAGTCGCTGGGAGAAGAAGGCGTGCGCCCTCTTGTCCATTGTCGCCTGCCGTAATGCGTCGCCAACCCGAGAGATCAATGTTACCGTGAGAGGCCCAGGGCCACCCATCGTCTCGAACGCGAATGGCGAAAAGTGGTGCGCCCGACTTAGGTCCGCATACTTTCTCATCTTTGAGGTCTCAGCTTGCATAACGGCAGTCCCCGGGCGGGACGCGCCGGGACCGACAAGGGAAGGGGTCAGAGAGTCGGTCACCGTCGCATCCCACACCAGGGACCGACCCTTATAGAAGGGTATCAAAGTCATACCGTCGGGGCGCTTACCGTCGTCTCTTGAAAGCCCAGGTGGTTCCAGGACGCACGGAATCCCCGCCCTCCGCAGCGATCTTGCAAGCATTTCATTGAGGGCAGTGTGTCTTGGGCGCCGGCCCGCTGCGTGAGCGCAAGACAGGCCGTGTCTGGCGAGTCGCCCAACGGGCTCGCCATAAGAGCATCTGTGTGGCTCAACCAAGTCAGCCCCCAATCTAAGGCCAACGCATATCCGGTGGATTGGTCATCAAGGCGGGTACCCAGTGAGTCAGCGGGTAGTGCATGCAACCAGTCGCTTGCTCCTGGGCGAGCGACAGCTAAAAGGCGTGCCTTGTCCTGGTCATCCCTGCATTCTTCAAGCAGCGAACTAAGCGAAGCTTCGTGAGCCTTCTCGGCCCAGGCCCTCTGGCAGGCTAGTCTATCGGGACCAGGCGATGAAGCTTGAAGTCCAGTCGCTATATCGTCACGAGCCGCCTCGAACATTGCCTGAGCCGCCGGCGGGAGCAGGCGCTGGACATTATCCGACGTAGCATGCATCGAGGCAGCCACGGCCGGGCCCGCCAAGGATCGAGCTGAGGGGAGACCAAGGCCGCCCATGGACGTGGGGAGGGCCGCCTGGCGCACCTCTCGTGGTCGTAAGTTTAGACTCAGCACTGTCTGTAGGGCCTCCACCACCTGGTCGTCGAATGGTTGGAGAAGATGGTTCAAATCGCCTGAGCAGTCTATGGACCGTAAAATATGTACGATGCGGCACGCGGAGAACGACGAGCGAAGCAGGTAGAGTCCCTGGTGGGCTCCAACAAGCGGTAGACGTTCCTGCATCGCCCACAATCTGTCCATCAAGGGGTCGAGTTGTCCCGGCAGCGCAGAGGGCAGAACCGGTGCGCCAAGAAGGTTTATTTCGTGGTCAGCCACGACTCTACACCCC
Organism: Dermanyssus gallinae; assembly: GCA_003439945.1. Lineage (NCBI taxonomy): Eukaryota > Metazoa > Arthropoda > Arachnida > Mesostigmata > Dermanyssidae > Dermanyssus > Dermanyssus gallinae. The sequence continues at coordinate 18,011 of QVRM01001317.1, read as the reverse complement.
GGTAGCAGCTCGAGCAAGGCCCTTAATGAGGGATCGTCTGGGTCTGTCCCCGGAGCGAACACCTCGCATTTGGCCGTGTTCAGCACCAGACCACTGACTGCCTCGAAAGCAAGGACTCCGCGCACCTCATCGAGCAAGTCCACCATCGGTCCACCAAGTGTGCCATCGTCTAGGTACCAAGCGTTGAATGGCACTTGAACGGAGTTAACCAGCTCACGTATCCCCAGGCTGAATAGGGCCGGTCCCAAGGGGTCCCCCTGCTGTATGCCCGATGCCGAAAATAACGTCTCGGCGCCAAACAACAGGACGGATGGCTCTTTGTACGCGTGTTCTACTAAGGTGAAGAGTTCCGGGACTATATCCCGAACCGCACGAAGGAGGTGATCCCTACGGATGGTGTTGAATGCATTGCGAAAATCCAACTTCAGGAGTGCCGTACCGGGGGGACTTGATTGCATAAAGGCTCTTGCTGCATGTACGACAGTCTCCGTTCCGCCCGCCATGCCAAATCCCAGCTGGTGCGGGCCAAGTTGTTCCATAATAAGTTCTTTGGCCTCGCGGCAGGCTATCTTTGCTGCGATCCTCCGTAACGTAAGAGAGCAGGCAATGGGGCGAATTGATGCGTCTTTTTTGCGCAGTGCGAATAGGGTGGCGCCGAACACGATCGCCCTGACCTCAGCCGGCAGTCGGCCCCATCTCAGGACGTTCATCACTCTGGCGAGTGATGCGGCCAGTCTCCCGGCCACCGGTCCGATCCCGGGGGAAAGGAGATCCTTTAGATGGCGCGGGCGGAGACCGTCAGGACCAGCGGACGAACTTGCCGGAAAGCCGGCTACAGCTCCCAAGACGTCATCGACTGAGGTTTGATGCTGCGACATCGAGTCAGGAGGGGCAGGAAAAGCCAAGTGCGGCGGAGCAGGTGGGTGCTTGGTGGCAAGCGAAGCTAGGACTCCGTCCCCCGAGGCAAATGAGTCGGTAGAGCATAATAGTCAGGCCGCCCCGGAAACGTCTCCCTCAGATAGCTTGCTCGAAACGCGGCGTGCCGAGTCCTCAGGCGAGTCGCACGGGTCCGTTCTGGCTCTTCTAATACCTCCTACGCGATACTCAAAACGCCAGCCATCGCGAAATGCACGGAGGTTCGATCGGACAGTCGCTGCCAAAGAGATTGACGACAAGGTGCGAAGTGGCAGTTGAAGTACCACATAAGCGAATGACAGGAGCGACTCCCACGAGGGGAGGTCGTTGTTGGCCGCCACAAGGTCGAGGACGTCGCAAAGGAGCTCGGCAACCAAAGGCCTCACCGCCCGGGGAACCACGCGCATCACCCTTGATTGTTGGATCGCAATGCTGAGCCTGTCGACCAGCGGCTGTCTCGGCTGCGACGGGAGTGTTGGCGCGGAGGATACAGTCGGAGACGGTGCGGCAGTCGCAGACGTGGAACGGCATCTAGCTTGATGAATGGGGAGACCGCGGCGGGTGAAGTCCCGGCCGCATCTGGGACAAGTAACCCTTATAGAGGGGTTATCTGCTACTGGAGCGCTCTGGGGAGGGGGATAGGAAGCTGAGCCAGGGTCCGTCATTGGGAAGTGGGTGCGGGGGACACCAGACCTTGCAGCAACGGTGCCAGAGCTAGCAGCGGACGCAGTGCGTTAACGATGCCTCGAAGCGTGTCGGCTAGCTTCGGGTTGGTACGTGCGAACAGTGATGCGGCCTTGGATAAACAACCAAGGTCAAAGTCGTCTGTCGACTTAGGCAAGCGCGACCGAACGCGGGGGACGGCGCGACCGCGCGGGACGGATCTACTCGTAACCAATTGGCGACGGCGCTTGGGAGGGCGGTGAGCAGCGTCCGTTACTCGTTCCACTTGTTTAGGGGGCTCCATTTCAGTAGATGGCGGCGTCTTCGAACGGAGCAAAGATTTCCCGGGGGCAGGGATCGGCCGGAAGGGGGGGAGCACGACCTCGACGGGCGCTGCCGAAGCTTCCGGGGCCACGCCTGAAGAGACTGGGATCACCAAACGGCGTACCGCCGCCGCGCAAGTCCCAGGTGCCGATTCGCGTGGTCCAGGGAGTACGGGGTCCGGGGCGGTGACCAGGGTGGCTGCCGGCGCCGACAACTGCGCATGTTGGAGCATACGCGACCCAAGCAGGGCCTTGCTTTTCTCGCGAGCTAACGCGAATACGGGGCAAGACGAGTCCCCTCTAGGGTGAGGGCCCTGCAGTCAACGCAGCGAGCGCGATTTCGACATGATGCGGCAAGATGGTCGTGCGCACCACATCTCCTGCATGCACGGGCGCGAGTGCAACGAGTTGCCGTGTGGCCAGTACGTTGACAATTGAAGCAAACAATCGGCGACGATGCTTCGACCGTTACATCGTGATCCCTCCACACAATAAAGACCTTACTAGGTGGTGTCCTTTTGAACAGAACGTGTATCCTGCTAGACGGCACTCGGATGTTCTGCTTATCTTTCCACCCAGGCCTCGTGTCCCTCATTATTTTTACCGCGCCGTACGAGGCGAGCTCGGATAGAAGGCATTCGTCAGAGAAGAATTTATTAATCATTTACAATACGTTTGCACACTCGGCAGTGCTCGCCTTAATACAAATGGTGGTAAAAAGGTGTCACGTGAAGTTAAGAATCAGTTGTCCGTGTCCTTGCTTGATGGTAGCCCCCGCTCTTATGGACCCGGTGCGAGCTGTATATCCTCAAGGTTTCTTGCAAAGTTAAAACGGTGAGATCCATAAGAGTCCTCTTCGTGACGCCGAGCCCCAAGAGCGTCCTCGCAGATTCGGAATCCCATACACCACTCATAGAGATAGTGATGGATCCGAATCTGCGAGGCTTTTGCGGGTCGGGGAGCGCCGCTCTTAGGAACTCGACGTCATATTTGGTGATCTTGTCTTGCCGCGCTTTTGCCAGGTCCCGGTTCGGGCCGCAAACCTCGGCATCTAAAACCCAGACCTCGGTAGGTGTTGTTATTACGAGGTCGGGCTTCAGACCCGGTGCGCCCGGTCGACGGAATACTCGCTCATGAAATACTTCATGACGCCTTTTGCGGAAAAGACGCGCCACGCGATCACAGACGTCGTCATGTCTCTTTATGGTTTGTTTGTGTGTTGTATCGCACATCTGAGCGTCATGAGCCAACGTCTTAGGCGCATTACACCCGTGCCTACAACGTTTGTTGTAGCCCGGGCGTCCCCTGGCCAATCTGGCACGCGTTGGTAGTGCGTTGATCCTGAGCTTTAGTAGGTTTAAATACTCCTTACCAGATAGGTAGGGCATTCCCTTAATCCAGTAATGTACAAAAGGCGTTTCGTGTGTTTTTTTAAAATGTGCCCCATCGAACGTGTTGTGTAGTTGTTGAGACCAGTAATCGGTCTATTGTGTAGCGGTCTCAATGGAGGTTCCGAAGCACTCGCAAATAGGTCTTGTTTTCGCAAGATCTTTTTTGAAGTGCTCGGTGGTTAGCATCCATTGGACCCCAGGGTGCGTGGAGTGTTGTAGTGCTGTCAGGCGAGAGAGGCGAAGTCTGGGAATGAATGTTTGGAGGCAGGGGATGTCCAGACCGCCGTGTGCTGTGTGAGTGTACAGGTAGGCGTTCGGCACCAAGTTTTCGAGCTTAAGCCATTTCGACTTAACAACCTTTCTGATCTCTTTATCTAGGTCGCTAAGGAGTAAGATGGTCTGGGACCGGACCAGTTTATATAGGAGACGGGGAATGAGAAAGTCTTTCAAAAATATGAGTCTTTGGTGGGGTTTAAGGGGAGCTATCGTGAGTCTGTTGAGTGAATTAAGGAGTATATACTTGGTGGAGTCAACTCTGCCATTGCTGTCAAAGTCGACTCCAAGAAATCTCCATCGATCGCTCATACCTTTAGCTGGCAATTGCCGATCTCTAACGTTAAATTCTGGTACGGTATTGATAAAACCTTTATCTCCCTTCCTATTAAATAGGTGGAAGATAGTAAAGCTTTTATTAGTATTAATTTCAAGGCCTCGGGATTTTAAAAGTGGGTCCGCAATATTAAGGAGCCTTTGGAGAGTAGATTTCGTGGAGGCTAGGAGGATGAGATCATCCGCAAAGGCCAAGCCCAGGCAGAAGTCATCAGTAAGTTGGTACCCGATATTAATTTTGTCTAATTTTGAAAAAATGTCGTCGAGAACTAGATTAAATAAAAGGGGGGCAGAGGATCTCCCTGCCTAACACCCCTAGTTGGCCGAAATGTGCGACATTCTTGTCCAAATTCTATGAGAGTTTTAGATGAGAGGTACAAGCGTTCGATATAATTATTGAATACCTCCGGGTATCCGCGAGTCCGGAGTGACCACAGGACGGAGTCATGACTCACCATGTCGAACGCCTTACGGAGGTCGATTGAGGCGAGTCCGAGCTCACGTCCTGCAGACTTGGCATCGTTAAGGATACCATCCAGAACTGCAAGATTCTCCAAGATACCATTATAGGGGAGAAACGCTCGCTGGAGAGAGCTTGGGAGAATCTTAATAGAGTTCTGAAGGCGTCTAGAGAGAATTTTGTTAAGCGTTCGTTGTAAGTATGAACTAATAGATAGGGGTCGCAGATCGCTTGGGGATGTGGCATTGTTAATTTTAGGGATGAACGCTAAGCGAGCAGTTTCATGGGCTGAGGCAATATCGCTAATTAATAGTATGTTAAGAATACAACAGACTACTTCTAACGGCAGTTTACGGAGGAACGAAAGACAAATCCCGTCTAAGCCTAGTGCTTTAGAAGGTCCGCGGAGAGCTACGTGGGTTTCCTTTAGGGAGATAGGGAGGGAAACCTCAAAGAGATCAGAGTTAATAGTGTATACGGGGCAAGGGAGTAGTTCAGGGGGTGGTTGAGTCATCGTGTTGGCCCAGTGTTCTACAACTTCGGTGGCCTGCATGTTGTTTATGGTGTGTTTGCCGTCCAGCACCTCATGAGCGCACTTTGATCGGTTTTGGCTAAACAGTTTTTGAGTGGTTGCGTAGCCTTGACGTCGCTGTTGCCTTTTAGATACTCGCGCTTCAGTGAAAGGAGTTTCTCTAAAGGCACGACGTCGGACAGTGTGTGTAAAATGTTTGTTCAGAAAGTCGTTTAAGGCGATAGTGTGGTCCTCACCTGAGCAAATTATATTTGACAGATGAGTTAGGTCTGTTGAAATTATGTTGCGTTTGGGAAATGTGTTTGTGAGGGCTTGTATTTTGGATATAATAATACATTTTTTGGGATGGATTATAGGGGCTATCTGATTCAGAGTATCGAGGCCGACTAGACTCAGGAAGCTCAGATTCGTCAGGGTTGGAATCCAGGTAAGACCTCTTTTTACGGAGGTCCTCTACCAGATCCTTATGCGCCTGAGAATTACGTTGGCCTCTAATCGCCCCAGGTGTGCGTGAGTTAAATAGTAGCTAAAAGGTGGTCAATTTACCTAGGTGTTTCGTTATTACTATCTAATATAAAATATGCTTCTAATGTTGCTAAAGGTTCACGGTCTTGTGGGTTCCATCTGGCTTTCTTAAAGGGGGGGGGCTAAAATGTTTTCATTATATTCGTCCGGATGGGCACGACGACGGTGTAATTTAAGACCTGATTTAGATTTAAAAACCTTTAAGCAAGTTCTAGATGGACATTTACAATTTGGCTGGGAGACTCGTGAAGTACTAGGGGGGTAAAAATTATTATTAGAAGCAGCAGTGTCATTTTGTGAAGAACTTAAAATCAAATTATTAGTCTGTGATCGGTTAGGAGTTGGGGAGGTGGCACGAACTTATCGTTGATTCTGAGTCAATCTAATGTGACTCGCGAGGCCCGCGCCAGATTTGCATACTCGCCCGCAAGTCTGGCAGCTGAGTCTTCCGGCGGTGTTGCTGCCGTCACGTGATGCCATCGTTGTCTTGGTCCACAGCGGTGGTAAGATTTCTTTAAAAGTTTTTAACGCAGATGTTGTTGTTAAAATCGCTAAAATGAAGCGGTCTTTAGACCATCATTCTGACTGTCTCTACCCAGGGAGCACTATGTCATATTTCGTCACGCACTGTATTTATGCAAAATAGCGTCGAAAGTAGAAGTTAAAAATTGCACATTAATATGCACAATAGTAGTGTCGGTTTTCGATATATATTTGTGGCAATTAGATGGTAGACTAGCATCAGACAGATTACTTGCTGTCTCTTCGATTCACTGGAATTGAAGCATATATCACAAGTATATAATAGGTATGTAGGTAGTCAATTAAAATAGTGGTAAAAAGTGGTAAAAACAAAAATATATATATAGCATAGGTTGGGGGATTACTCAATATATTTAGCAATAAGCAATACATATATATATATATATATATATATATATATATATATATATATATATATATATATATATATATATATATTTATAACAAGACTTCTTTGCGAGCGCTTGGGAACCTCCATTGAGACCGCTACACAAGAGACCGATTACTGTCTCAACAACTACACAACACGTTCAATGGGGTACAGTTTAAACAAGCACACGAAACGCCCTTTGTACATTATTGGATTAAGGATAGGCCCTATCTATCTGGTAAGGAGTATTTACACCTACTAAAACTCAGGATCAACGCACTACCAACGCGTGCCAGATTGGCCAGCGGACGCCCGGGCCACAACAAACGTTGTAGGCACGGGTGTCATGCGCCTGACACGTTGGCTCATATGGCTCAGATGTGCGACACAACGCACAAACAAACTATAAAAAGACATGACGACGTCTGTGATCGCGTGGCACGTCTTCTCCGCGAGAGGGGTCATGAGGTGGTTCGTGAGCGAGTATTCCGTCGACCGGGCGCACCGTGTCTAGCGCCCGACCTCGTCATAACAACATCAACCAAGGTCTGGGTCTTAGCTGCCGAGGTTTGTGGCCCGAACAGGGACCTCGCAAAAGCGCGGCAGGACAAGATCACCAAATATGACGTCGAGTTCCTAAGAGCGGCGCTCCCCGACCCGCAAAAACCTCGCAGATTTGGATCCATCACTATCTCTATGAGTGGTGTATGGGACTCTGAATCTGCGAGTACGCTCTTGGGGCTCGGCGTCACGAAGAGGAATCTTATGGATCTTACCGTTTTAACAGTGCAAAAAACCTTGAGGATATACCGCTCGCACCGGGTCCATATCAGAGCGGGGGCTACCATCAAGCAAGGACACGGACAGCTGATTCTTAACCTCACGTGACATCTTTTTACCTGCATTTTTATTAAGGCGAGCACTGCCGAGTGTGCAAACGTATTGTAAATGATTAATAAATCACCACTATATATATATATATATATATATATATATATATATATATGAGTGCAGCTGTGACGAGAAGGTCTCACCCCTGGGTCACTATGGCTTATCCTGCATCCGCGCATTTAGGCCGTAGGACGAGACACGCTGCTTTGGATGATTCTCTAGCCCGTGCTATAAGGTCCTCTGGCTACCCTTGTGTTCTCAACCGCGCAGGTTTGTATACAGACGACCCCGTCGACCTGATGAGATGACCCTAACAGCCTTTAGGAGTGGGAAGACACTCGTCTGGGACGCTACCGTGACTGACTCTTTCTTCTTTCGAGAATGCACGCAAGCCTATTACGAGAACTTTAATTCTATTCAATTCGTATTCTTTGTCAACTAAAAGAAGCAACAACTATAACAATGTTCGCAGTACGAACTATGGATATCAATCAAAGTTTCGTGAGTTTTGGCCAGCCGCGAATATTCTAGTAAAAACAATAAGAAAACCCATTGTGAGTTGGTTGAAGAAGAATGTACACACACATATTACAGTATGTTGTTATTTGGCATTGCATTTATTGACGTTTTTACAGATGTCAGCACCCGTTACGCTTTTTACAAGTTTCCGCGATACAGTAGTCATGGAGAGTCCCAGTTTGTATATTAGATACCGTTCGTGACTCAAAGCATTTCCAGGGATTTTTAGGCATCAATAAAGCTTCAGAACAGATATCTCAGATGCTGATAAATGGACGAGCTTGGTGGGTAGCCAGTAAATGCATGGCATACCATTGTTGGACCATTGTTTAAGTGTTGTTTACCATTCATTACAGTTTTTTTGTGCGTTGTTCAGAAAAGAGTCACAGTCATTGAGCACGTCAAAATTGAGTAAACAAAGGATACATATACACAGCCTATCATAATGTCTGCATGTAACAAATCCTATTTCTCATTATCAAGCCTCGGTTCCACATTTTAAAACAAGTTCCCTTCAGATATGCGCACTTTGACAATATGTAAACAAAATGCCAAACAAAACAATTTAGGTGCCCTACTAATTATAGCGATTGACAACATAATAAGAAGATGTGTAATACAAACAAATCATACTAGCCTTTGATAGTTTTAAAGAGCTTAATTTTATTCCACTAAAAAATTATATTACATAATTATACATATATTATATAATCATTTAATTTTGATTTAATTTCCATGGGTCATTTACAAATGTAGATGACTCAATAAAGTATTACTTGCGCATTCTATTATTCATTTAAGAGTTGTAAGACATATTTTTAGAAGACTATACGCGGGCCAAAATGTGCGACAGGATTAGTAAAACAAATTGAGACCGAGGCAAGTCACAGCCGTTAAGCTTTTAGTGCACGTTTAAATGCTATCTAATCTTAGTAACAATGCCAGCTTAGATAGCCGTGTTGTGCGTAAATCCAGCCATCCAGCCAAAGGTAGAATTTGAGGCCCGCACGTTTTCCAAAACGCACCAACGACGTATGCGCTTGCTTAGATAGACAGTTACCGAGATAGTCTGTCCTTTCGTTTAAGTTGAAACATTCGAGCAGCCCAGTAGTTAAGTGTCATTTGTTTTGAAGCATCGCTTCGGTGTGGTATCTGTTGCGGTCGTCCCTTCCAACGACGGTCGTGTTGCCGGTACGTCACAATGTTCTGCGTGGACATATTCCGTTCGTCAATAGCTCAGGTCGCGTATTTCAAATTTTCGTTCGAGGTAGAAATTTTGTTGAGCCTTATATTCAAGGTTTCAAGGCGCTACATGTAATTTACGCTGACGACTTTGTTATGCTCGTGGATCCCGCGAAACACTAGAATGATTCATAAGACAGAATATAGTAATAGCGGAAACCTTCAATTAATATCGCGAGATTGTTTATAACTATGTAGAGCGAAATTGTTGCTTGGCACGCAATGCATTAATCTGCAAAGTGTCAGAGTTTGAACTATTATATATATATATATATATATATATATATATATATATATATATATATATATATATATGTATATATACGACTATAAACTTTACCTCATATGAATATTAATGTACCTATCTATGCTCTGGTGGGTATGAGCATGATGTATTCCATGAGGAAGACATTTAAGTGAGACTGTATTTGCCTGGTGAGCGACGAAGCAAACGAAGTTCAAGGTGCGTTCCAGAAACTTAGCTTAAAACACAAAGAAGAAGAAAATCTAACAACAAATCGAGTAAACCAGCAGTTCGATTCGTCTAACGAGTAGCAAGTGCAGCAAGTGATTACGTCGTACATATGTTTACATACATGTCTTTTGTATCAGGTACCAGGCGTTCAATACACCCAGATATCTTTCGTTAAGATAAACCGTCGCAGTTTATGCAAACGTGCATCGAAAAAAAAACAGTGGTGGACAACCTAACTCTTTCGTGTCTGATTTTGATAACGTTCTGACATTAATGAAGAAACCGGGCATAGTGAGACATGGTGAAATATTGATGAAGGTCTTTGCGCTGCAGTCGGAAGACCGCGGATTCAAATCCACACATCTATAACGGTACCTTTATTTCTATTTAGTTTTTATTAGTTGTCAACTAACCGAAGACACAATTATAACAACGTCGCATTACGAGCAACAGATATGATTGCTCAAAGTTTCGTGAGCTTTGGCCAGCCGCGAATATTCTAGTAATAGTAATACGAAAACCCATTGTGTGCTGGTTGAGGAAGAATAGACATCTCTAGAAAAAAGAACAGAAAAAGAACTAGAGTGTGCAGCATTTACCACAGTAAATTGATTCAACATTGCATATGTGATTGTTGGCGCTTTTACAAATGGTAGCACCCGTTACGCTTTTTATAAGTTTTTTTCCGCGATTTAGAAGTCGTGGAGAGTCCCAGTTTGTATATTAGATATCGACCGCAACTCGAAGCATTTCCAGGGATCTTGAGTCATCAATAAAGCTTCAGAACAGATATTTCTCAAATTGATGAATTGACGAGCTTGGTGGTTAGCCAGGAAATAAATGGCATACCGTTGTTTATTTGCTCAAGTCTTGTTTAACGTTTCTTTCAGTTTTTTTCGCAGATGCTATCGCACTGTCTAGAAAAAATCGCAGTCACTAAGCACGGCAAGATTGAACAAACAAGGGATATATATATATATACACTCCCTTCAGGTGTGCGCGCTTGGGCAATATTTAGACAAACTGCCAAATAATACTATTACCAGATGCCCGACTAATCATAGCGATATTCAACATAATAAGAAAACATATAATACAAACACATCATATCACTCGTTGATGGCTTCGAGGAGCTGGATTTAATTTCATTTACTTGTTGTATATTAAACCATTATTAATATATTAACATAACATACATATTTATTCACCATAATATTGGTAGTAGTATACATCGGATGTTGCGCGAAGTCTACACTGATTCTCAAATCAAATCAAGTAATAATTTATTGTATATTATAGCGTGATCAGCTGTTGTACAGAGTAGACGTGTTCAACATTTGCTCTCACTATTTTGACTCGTCTACACTGATTCTATGTAGTGTGTACGAGATTGTAGTGATGCTGTATCTATTTCGATGCACACAAGTATATGGTATATATTGATATCACCATTTTCACAAATCTGCACACACAACTATCGATCTCAAAACACTGTCCACTCAAACACATGTGGTGATGGTATCCGTGCCATGTCACTCGGCAAACTAGTGCTCGGTTCTTTTGAGCTCCTCTCTTCCATTTGCCAGAGCAAAACGCTGGTCCGTCCGTATAGTTATTGGACGCAAACTTCACGTTGCGTATCTCCCGAAACTCCCTATATACTGTGAGCACGGCTTCACTAAGTGGTAGTCCGTATAGGGCAAAATCCTCTGTAGTTCATACAGACATAGACATAGTTCAAGAGCAAGGGTAGCAGATGCGTTTTTGGGTAGACTTAACGCGCGCTTAATATAATGTGCTTTTAAACGGTCTAGCCTTCTCAGATCGCGAACAGTGAGAAATGGTGCTTTTGCAGGCAGGCCGTATCGTATAATAAAGACAATGTTTAGCCTGAATATGTTTAGCGCAGTCTTCAGGTCGATATGTTAAAGTTCACCGAGAAACATGACAGTTGCTGTTGCCCTGGCTAGTATTATCTTGATATGTCTGCTTAAAGAAAGTCTTGGTGTCAATGTAACGCCGAGATAAGGAAAGCAATGCCATTCGTTTTGAGGCGGCGATCGGCTGCGGCGTATGCTTCTCCTCGGCTAAAGCGAAGGACTTTCGTTTTAGCTATATTTATTGTTAGCTTGTTCTCTTTGCACCAGTTTACTGTTTTGTTCAGGAAATACTGCAGATGTTCACGCGACTTTGCGAGAATAACTAGGTCATCTGCGTAGAAGGCGCGCGGAGCCTCTGCATCGCGTAGAAGATCCGATAAGGTTGCTATGTACATTATTTAAAAAAAACGGGCTAGCAGGATCTCCTTGGGCCACTCCCACCGTTTACGCTATGGTGTCTTTGACATAATGATCTCCGTTTCTAACTATGATAGAGTTATAGTGAAGCATGTTCCGAACAAGCCCTACATGATAATAAAAGGAAGTACCGCACGAAAGCCCAGGGCTGTACTCACAAAGGAGCAGTTCAGCCAGGCTTTGAGCAAACTCTTCCCAAAACACGCTCGCTTCGACAGGGAGCAATATAACACGCCAGAGGCACCCACAGGAGAAGGGGACGAGCCCCCAGTGATATCGGTAGCAGAAATACTCAAGGCTGCGGCGAGACTTAAGCCGGGAAAGGCTTCAGGACTAGACGGCATCCCGCCCTGGCAGTCAAAGTACTATTTAAGGAGTTTCCAGATCTGGTTGCACAGGTGTTCACTACAGCGACCAGAAAGGGAACAATACCTGCAAACTGGACACAAGCTGAGGTTGTCCTTATCCCCAAAGACAACGGTGGATTCAGGCCTTTTTTTGTTCTGGGAGGTTTCGGGAATGCATGATGCACATGCGCCACTAGCAGCTGCGTGACTAGTGTGAGACTCGCAAACCCACTAAACCCGGATTCCTCTCCACCCCCCCAGGCTCGGTATTACTTTCGCATTACATCGAAGCCGTGGGAGAGGCGTCTCTGCTGTTCTCCTTCAATCAGCTCTATCCCTGACTATCATCCCGCATGTCTACCTGCGGTTGGATAGGGGGATGCCATTTTGTAATCCGTCCTGTGAGGGTGCGTCGAGACCATGAGGGCCTGGCTGCTCCCCACCCCCTCCCCCCTCCCTCGGCTCCTCGTCTCGACCACTCTCCCGAAAGACCCGCTCAAACTTCTCCCGCCTGGCCGCTGGATTCAGGCCTATCTGCCTACTGAATACCTTAGCGAAAGGGTACGAGGCAATCATTGATGAAAGGCTCAGGACCTTTGTAGAGAAAAACGGACTCCTTTTGGAATCCCAATATGGATTCAGAAAAAAGCGGTGAGTTTTCACTGCTGTCCGTCGAGTTGCGGACAAGGCTGATCTTTTACATAGTTTAACCATATGCACTAGAAAACTGTTCCTGGCAATACTTTTAGATGTCAGGAACGCCTTTAACAGCCTCTCGTGAAGGACTATACTGGACACGCTAGTGAGGAAAAAGTCCCACATTATCTTGTCAAGGTCTTCTCAGGATACCTGGAGGACCGAACTGTTTTCAACGGTGAAGTAGAATTTTCAATGACAGCAGGAGTTCCACAGGGCTCGATCCTGGGTCCCCTACTCTGGAACCTAGCGTACGATGACGTACTCTGCCAGGATAACCTTCCACAAGGAGTAGAGATGATCGCGTACGCGGATGAATGGCTATCACGGTTCAGGCAAAGACTGCAGAATAATTGGAACTTAACTTCTTCGTCTTTCTTTCTTCTGGTACGAAACAAAGAAAGCAAGAGGGATCCTTGGAAGCACTCGGAGAGTGGCGGCCCTCAGGATTATCCAAACGTATCGCACCGTTAGCACAAACTCTGCTCTCGTGCTGGCCGGAGCTCTTCCCTGGGACCTAAAGGTAGAAAAAAGGCAAAAACTTTGGGACAACAGCAGTAAAAAAGTAGAGAGAGAGAAGACAATGGAAGCATGGCAAGCCCAATGGGACTCCATTCTTTCTGGAGCACCGGGGCACACTCTTCGATCTCTCATCTTAAACATTAAGCAATGGATTGAGCGGCCGGGGAGAGAACTAAACCATTACCTCACGCAGATCCTCACGGACCATGGCGACTTTCAGACATACCTCTTTTGAATCGGAAAGTTCCCTCATCGAGCTGATTTTATTGCCAAGAGGGAACAGAGGATGACTTGACCCACACTCTTCTAAAGTGCCAGGCACTGGAACAGGCCAGGGCCACAGCAATTGCAAAATTCAGGAACAAATGGACCAATGAGGGAGACGGAAGAGAAGCAAATCTCCCAGATCCCCCCAGAGTAACCCTTAAGGAGTTCATAGACTACATATGCGGCACGACTTCTGGGTGGAAGCTAGGAACAGCTATGGCTACGAAGGTAATGAAGGAGAAAGGAACCTTGGGAAGGCTCATGAGAGCAAGATTTCCGTCTACTGCACTAGAAAATCACGTTAGTCCGAATGATTTCGCAGGTGTTAGTACAAGACACGTCGAACGTTGGGAAAACCTGTGAGTGACCCCGGCCAAATGATCCGAGTGGCACTCGCCACTTCTCCTGATGGCCCATAGTACTGTTTTATGGAGATCTGGGTCATCAGAGAGTGAAGCTTAAGGGGGAGGTGCGTTTAGTGGGTATGGGTCTCAGCGGGCTAACACCCATCCGCTGGGTCGAGTCCCACACTGCTCGAATTGAAAAGTGGGACCTCCTCATTTTCTACTCGTAGCAATAGTACTTAAAAGTATTTAACCCTCCTCCATAAAAAATGTCCCGGACAAGGTTGTACATTGCTTCGCGTATTAAAAATTTGCTACGAATTATCTCTAAAAGACGGTCCCTTGGGACAGAGTCAAATGTGGTCTTAAAATCTATGAATGCGGTATACGTCATTTCTTTACTTTGGTGAAGTCGTTGCACAGAGTCCAGCAGAAGGTTGATAGCATCTTCGGTTGATCGCCCGGGAAGAAATCCGTGTTGCTCAACGGGTAGCTTTTCTTTAGCGGTGTTATATAACCTTACACTACGAGTGATGTAAGTATTTTGTACAGAGTGCTCGTCAGTGCGATCCCTCGGTAGTTTGTCGGGTCAGTAGCATCTCCCTTCCGCGTATTTATTGGGTTTAAGAAAGCTCTTCCTCCATTCTTCAAGTATCTTACCTTGACAGTTATTATAAAGATTTGTTAAAACTGGACATATTGTATTAAGGTTTGATCTTAAGTGTTCATGGAATATCTGGTCCGGTCCTGCAGATTTATTGTTTTTCTTTGTCTTGATTGCTTGCATAACTTCCGCTTCAGTAAAAGGTATAAACTCTCCTGGGTAGTCCATGTCGGGCAGTGTCACCTCTCTCTTTAAATGGTTTGTAAAATGTGTTTGGCACTCCTCGTCGTTAATTAGCGGGTTAGCTTGGTTGGGTCTCTTGGGTAGAAGCAGCCAAGGTTTCTTAACACTATTTTGTATCAATTGCAGACGTTGGCTTCTTCGTAATGGCGCTTCTTGGTCTGCTTTATTTTCCGAAACACCCGCTTCATCTCTGCGAGTTGGCTAAGTAAATAGGGGGCTCTTGTCGTCATGGCTACATATAATGCGCTTAATCTCGTGATATTCTGCATCAAACCAGGCTTTGTGCGTATTTGGTTTCGCCGATCGTCTGGTAGTATTATAGCTGATACGTGGATTCCCCATCGTATCGGCTTTTTCGGTGGCGTTGATGTCGTCATCGGGTCGCATGAGTTGCTGTTGGAGCATGTGCGCATTATTGTACGGGTCAACTGTGGCATAGGTGTCACTGCTGTTGGACTTGGAGTGCGCGCTAGTTCAAATATTACTTGACAGTGCTTGCGGTGAGCTGAAGATTGGACCTAATTTCACAAACAATTGTCCCCGGCTGGCACGCTGACGATAACCAATGTCGACAGAACTTGAGCCGTTCCAGCTTAGATATGTAGCGACATTACGGTCATTCTCTACTTGAAGTTCTAGGTATTATATGCCTGCCGTGAATGCTCCGTAACGTTTATTTTGTTTTTGACAAATCTCAGTTTGCGTCACCTGCGATTATAATGTGTTTATTCGTGTTTACTCATAACATGACGCATTCTCCTAATTGATGTAACACATATGTGACTTGCATTTCTGGTGGTCTATATATACATAATAGGTACACACGATTTCTCGCGATGTACACCGTAATAGCCGGGTCCACTCAGTGGTCCTTACCGCTACACAGACTATTATATAAAAAAAATCATTTAATTTTGATTTAATTTCCGTGGGACAATTACAAATATAAATGACATGAAATAATATAAAATATATATTCTGTTATCCATTTAAGGTTGTACGACATATCTATAAAAAGACTTCACACGGTCAAAATGTGGCAGAATTAGTAAGATAGGTTGAGGCAATCCACAGGCGTTAAGCTTTTAGTGCACGTATTAATGATATCTAATCATAGTAACAATGCCAGCTTAGTTCGCCGGTTGGGCGTAAGTCCTGCCATCTAAAAGTAGAATTTGAGAGCCGCACGTTTTCCAAAACGCACCAACAACGTATGCGCTCGCTCACTACTTAAGGTCACGGATAGACAGTTACCGAGATAGCCTGTCGGTTAGTTTAAGTTGAAACATTCGAGCAGCCCAGTAGTTAAGTGTCATTCGTTTTGAAGCGTCGCTTAGGTGTGCTATCTGCTGCGGTTGCTCCTTCTAACAACGGTCGTGCTGCCGGTACGTCACAATGTTCTGCGTGGACATATTCCGTTCGTCAATAGCTCAGGTCGCGTGTTTCAATCTTTCGTTTGAGGTAGACATTTCGTTAAGCTTTATATTCAATTCCTCAAGGCGCTACATGTAATTTACCGGACGACTTCGTTATGCTCGTGGATCCCGCGAGACACTAGAATGATTCATAAGACAGAATACAATAATAGCGGAAAACTTTAACCAGGCACCAAAGAAATGTACTTAACCGTCGTATAATCATTAAGCCCACAAGTCCTGCGCTGGAGGGTACTGGACTCTCTTTGCTGGTTCACGTTATGCCGACGAGATGAAGATGCCCGGGAGCGCAAAATCAGGGTAAATGAATATCGCGAGATTGCGTATAACTTTGTAGAGCGATATTGTTGCTTGGAGCACTGAGGATTGCTCATACATATATATTATATATATATATCCGACTATCAACTCTACCTCATATGAATTTGAATTTACCTATATATGCTCTGGCGGGTTAGCAATGATGTATTCCTCAAGAGACATTTGAGTGCGGCTGCACGAAGTTCAAGGTGTGTTCCACTTACTTAAACTTAGCTTAAAACACAAACAAGAAGAAATCTAATACCAAACCGAGTGACCCAGCAGTTCGATTCGTCGAACGAGTAATAGTGCAGCAAGTGACTACATCGTACATATGTTTGCATACATGTCTTTTGTAACAGGTACCAGGCGTTCAATGCACGCAGATATCTTTCGTTAAATAATCCGTCGCAGTTTATGCAAACGTACATCGGAAAAAAACAGAGGTGAACGACCTAACTTTTTCGTGTCTGATTTTGATAACGGTCTGACATTAATGAAGAACCGGGCATAGTGAGACATGTGAATATTGATGAAGGTCTTTGCGCTGCAGTCGAAGCGCGGATTCAATCCACGCGCTTAATTTAGTGACTGACGGTGGTGGATTATTTTTAGCCTTATGTGAATGAGAAAAGCTAAAAGCCGGGAGCAAATTCGTAATAAAGATGACTTTTGCATTGCATACTCCGCAAAGGATTGCCATATACTTACAAATAAAGTGAATTAAAATAACACTTTCGTGAAACAGTTTGTAATTGATAAGCTTAGCAAACTAAACACACCCTCTGATCGTAAAGGATCGCTCAATATATACGTGACGTTTACGGTCATTAGCATTTAATATCGCCGCTATTGTTTCGGACCATTATCTGCACGCCATTACATTAATAACATGCTGTGCGTATAACGCGCGTATTGGAAATAATACCGGCATTCTGTGTTTTTTGCAGTAGGGGACGATTATCCGGCAAGTGGAGATCATCTCGTGATACCTCCACGGTCGCGGCGCCGACGCAGCGACTAGTCAACCGAACGAGTAATGGAGGGCGTTATTCAGAATTGCAAGAGTTACGATCTTCTCCATGTCAACCTCGTTAGCAAGGAGGGTACTATTTGCGACATACCAATGCGTTTTTTGCATCGATGCCCCGTCCTCGACAAACACCCCGATTGGAAAAAGATGCTCCTGAAAGTTTCTTATATGAGCATCTTGATTTTTCGAGATTATCTTACGGGGGTCAGCGCAGCCGCATCGATGATGTCTTTGAAATAATGGCGTTTGCCTGCAAAATCGAGTGCGAAGATTTTCAGGCGTACTGCGCTCGGGCAGCAATGGTATTGCTGTGCCAGACGAAGTTTCAGCGGACACTATCATTAGTGTCGTTGGAGCCCTTGTGCGATTTCGCCAGTACGCCATCGGCGCAGTACAACAATTTAGTGAACAAATGCTGCCGAAAAGACGATCATTTGCGAACCGCTTGCTAGAGTCAGTGGAGA
>QVRM01001316.1:55000-65617 GCA_003439945.1 Dermanyssus gallinae | reverse complement strand
CACTTAAGTAGGTGACCAAAACGAGCTGTTTTCTCACCCGCCTGAACCGCAGGGTCGGCAACCGTGTGTGAGCTCTACTTCGCCACCTGTTTTCCCTATCTTCCGTATGCTGTTCTATGTGTACCGGCTGGCAGCGAGAAACGAATCTACGGAAAACGAAACAGAAAAGCAGCTCCTATTTAGCCAGAAGAGGTATGCGTAGGTGAAACAAATGCCACGAGTTGAACGGGAACAAACGCTGGGAACATTCCTAGGCACACACCCACACATATATATATATATATATATATATATATAAGATTCTAGTGTGAATATAGTAAACACGATCCTACTATAGAGTGTGAACTGATAAAACAACAAGAGGCGAGCACTTATTTGTTGTGCACACAGTGAACTGCTCCATATTTCCAACTTAATATCCGTAGGAACGTCCTAATCCCCCGCGATTACACTGCTCCGAGTTCCCAGAGTTCATCACTACTAGTAGGTTTAATTACCAGAAGCGTGGTGTTCCGTTTATTTGTAAAAAAAAACAAGCAATACTTCGTCGTTTTCTGGTTCTACAATGTCGCTTTCAACTAAAGCCGCGTAGTCGGAGCGATTGGATCGTGGGAGGGTAGGAACGACGGTGATTGATTAATATGCTAACAACCATAACAACAAAACAACGCTAAAAACCTACGGCAAGTACGACAATATGAGCAAAAGATCATAAACAGTAGCAACAGAAATGACGATCCCAGCAGTAATGACATTATTGACAATAGTAATAATAATAATAATCATAATCATAATAATGGCGCTAGCAAGCCCCAAATCGATCGCGTAAAAACGTGACAAAAACAACCGACAGTAACACGGCTAACAGGACCAACAACACAGCCATTCGCGTTGTCGTCGGAATTATTGTATTTTTGTATACAGATGCTCGCCTTTTCTTGTCGTTGTTGTCCGAAGAAAAGACCGTCGCATCAGAGCGCTATTCTGCAAACTCAGAAATCTTATATGCCCATCGGTTTAGTCGATTCAATCACACACAATCATTATCACACACAGGGAAAGAACGAGCAAAACAATTTTCGTTTAAAAAACGCACCAGCCAAGCCAAATGTTTTCATTGTTATTTCTGTTGGTGATATCGTTGTCGTTAATGTTGTTGTTGTTGTTGTTGTTGTTGTTTTTGTTGTTGTTGTCGTTGTTGTGGTCGTCGCTTACCAGGCCTGTGACGTAGCCTGCGGCCCATTTGCCCACGTGGTCCATCCGCGTTATATAACCTACTTCGACACGTGCCACTACTAATTGTGCCCGAGGGCATACCAGCAACAAGTATAACAATAAAAATTGCTGCGTTGGATCTTCCATTGGGTGCCTTTAGGCTTATGCGTGCCCGCCAGCTTAAGTCAATATAGCACCCACGGGCAACAAGTTCGGCAGTGTTGTTGTTGTTCTTGTTGTTGTTTCTGTTGTTGTTCTTGTTGTTTTTGTTTATGTTGTTGTTGTCGTTGTTGTTCTTGTTGTTTTTGTTTATGTTGTTGTTGTCGTCGTTGTCATGGATCGCTGTTGTTGCTGCCTATTTATGTTTCCGCTATCTGGACGCCTCGCAGGCGCACCAACGTCCACGCATGCATGGCAGGAGAATAGCATTCGTTAGCCATTGTAGGAGCAATTGCCCACAGCCTGCACCGCCTGCCAATATTAACGCTTTTATCAGCAAAAGTGCTCAATTAGTCTCTCCTGCTAATGAATATCCGTTTTTGTTTGTCGTCATCGTGAAAGAGGTTTTTATGCCACTCTCTTCATTTTTACTCCCCCGCATCTATTTCTCTGTTTCGCCCGCGCCTGCTCCGTATACCTCCACCGGCGTCGCCGTGTCTTCTTCTTCTTCCTCCTTTTCCTATTCTTGTTTATTCATCTGCGCAGCAGAGGTATTTCTCACTACGTTTGCTGACGTCATCTTTATCTTTTTCCCTATCTTCCCTGTTCCCTTCCTTGTTTTGTTCTTGATTTTCCTGAGCGCTTATGGCACAGCGTACTGCTAATCCCGTACTGCTGATGTAGAACGAGGCTTAACAGGCGGGTGCTAGGTGAAAGCGGATCGGCGGATCTTCTCCAACTTCGCCTCTATAGCAGTTCGGGGGGCGGACGCGGGCTATAGCCCCACGAACTTCATCTCCCTCGCCCCCCCCCCCCCCCGCAGTTTAGCTCTCGTCGATGGACGGCATCGGCGGCAGTGATAGCTATGGCAAGCAGCCTGCGGCTCCTCTGGCTTCTCCCTGCGGCGGCAGGCAACAGCAGCAGCCGAACCTCCAGAAGGAAACGCAGATAGAACGGGCAAAGCAGATGCCCGCACGGGAGACACCCAGCTCGGTTAGTTGCTAGTTGTGTGTGACTACTGGCACTGGTGCCACTGCTGGCGGCCACCGTACTTTAGACTTCCGAACAAACAAAAGCCGTTTTGCCGTCGGCCGATTGCGGAAAACACCGCTAAGCCTATGGCGTTCCTGGCCCAAGCCCCGGGCCGTCTTCGGTTGTCTGTCCGACTGTGGTTCTCTCCATCCGTCAGTCCGTCCTTTCGTATTATTGTTGTTGCTGCTACGGCTTTGGCCATTCGTTATTGTTTGTACATATGATTGCTATTTTTCTTGTTGTTGTTGTTGTTGTTGTTGTTGTTGTAGCAGTTATTGTTGCTGTACTTTGTAGGCAAGGTGTACCGGTCCCACCCCTCGCAGGGCGGCAGAGTCATCATCAACCACTGACGCCAGAACTAGGCATACTTGTCCCTTCCATCATTCATTCTTACCTGTAGAACTGCTACTAGTTATTCTGGTCGACCTCTGGAAATGACCGATTTGATTGTAGGTGCTCTTATCCAAAATAGTTTAATCTATAGGAACCTGCGTGTATATATATTGTAATTCTGTAATGCACAGCATCCATCCCTTTTGAATTCAATATCGTAATTTCGCTACAAATTCGCTGTTCGCCTCGGTTCACCAGTGGTTTGCGACTCTTGCTGTTATTTTTATTGGCATGTTCGTGCAACGTGCGTGTTCATATTACCGACCCCACGCGAAGTGGTGGCGGTTCTTGATACGAATGTTAGTCATCTGTTGCTAACCTGCTGTGACAACAGATCGGCGTTGTCATCGTACTTGTTGCTCTTGCTGAAATAAATGTTGTCAATTGCTGACCAACAATTACTGACAACAGCGACAACAACAACAACGGCGTCAACATCACATCAACAACAACTACAATTACTATAACTGCTACTACTACTACTACTACTAAAAGCAAAGTTTTCGGGTTGACCCTCAGCCAAGATTTAACGTCAACGGAACTGTTTTTCACATTGCTTCATAGACGGACTACCCCCATAAATACAAATCGGTGCAACGGTGGGGCTCGAACCCGCGCACCTATCTAGTTGTCTCCCCCGGTTGCGAGGCGCAGACTTAATCCACCACGCCACCACCGGGCTCGACACTATTACTATACTACTACTACTACTACGAAACAACAACTGCGGCAAGTAAAAGCAGAAAGTCGTTTTCTCTCACAGCCATCGGGGTGGTAGAAGAGCACACGGTTGACCGCCAAGCGCACACGCCTGGCCTAGGATGCGGGGGGGGGGGGTACATAATCAAGCCGCTACGAAGCGCGACGGCGCTTCAGATTCACGTTAAAGCTGTCTATATACATACTACAGCTGCGAGATAGCAGCACTGGCGGCGCTGTTGCTGTTGTTGTTGCTGCTGCTGCTACGCTCCATGTACGCCATGGGCGGAGGCGTACGGGGGGTGGGGTGCTCTGTACGCCCCCTACACGTGCCCACGTTCACACTCAACCCCGTGCACACACGTGCGTGTGCACAGAGCCCCGTCTTGTCGAGTGCTGCTCGCATTGGTCTCCGCAGGCCACCCGGCCCGACCGTCAAATGATTATTGGTAGTCGCAGTCATACTACTAATGTGGCGGCCCGTTTTGGGGTGTCGTCATTTCATCTGCTTACGCTGCTGGCGGGTTTTGTTGCTACCTGCCTATTGTTGTTGTTGTTATTGTTGCTGTTAATGTTGTTGTTTTTGTTGCTGTTGTCGTTGTGGTTGTTGTTGCTGTTTTTGTTGCTGTTGTCGTTGTTGTTTTTGTTGTCGTTGTTGTTGTTGTTGCTGTCGTTCTCGTTATTGCTTTTGCTGTCTTTATTGTTGTTTTTTGTTGCTGCTGTTGTCGGTGTTGTTGTTGTTATTGAATTTGTTGTCCTTATTGTTGTTGCTGTCGACGTTGTCTTTGTCGTCGTCGTCGTTGTTGTTGTTAATGTGACAATGGCTACAACAGCATTTCTCAGGAAGCTATCTAAGGAAGATGGCAACAAGATGGGGCAGCGGCAATAGCAGTAGCGGCAGCTGGCAGTAGAGCAGGCATGCGACTCTCTGGATCCGGCGAAATTGTTGGCATTTTCGTTTCACAGTTCGTTTAACAACGGCGCCACCGACGCAGACGCAGAAGCAGCAGCAACAACAACTACAGCGGCACCAGCAGAAGCAACAACAGGTCACAGTGAAACCAGCACAGCACGTGTAGATTCGATCATGTATGTAAGAATGCTTCCTTTTGATCTTTCCTTTTCTTCTTTCTCTTCCTCTCTTCCTCTCTTCCCTTTATTGAGTCGCCTGAACAGAATTGTTCTAGTAGCAGTAATCGTAGTAGTAGTAAGTAGTAAAGTTGGAATAGTACTGCACTACGATAACCAAGCGTGCCATGCAACGACTAGTAGTGCCTTCAGCGCAATAGGGGAATGTAGGAAAGATGTTGGCGGTCTTGGTGGTGGAAAGAAGGAGGTGATATTAGAAGCATCTCTTGGCTCCTATGCTAATATGACATCAGTAATCTCCTCTCATCAACATAAAATCAATACTAGACTCCGGCTGCTGTTGCCGCCGCCGATGCCGTTGACTTTCCCCAGACCTCAACCTTCCATCAGAGAATAGTGCAGTTGAAATAGAAAATAGGCGTATGCTCATGCACATACGCATTTGAATTAGGAAGCCAGATATTTAGATTGATTGCCTTTGGACCGCCATTGCCGTCGGTTAGTTGTCGTTGCTAATGTTGTTGCTGATGCCACTCAGCTACTGAAGCTTGTTGTTTGTTGATGGTTGACAGCCTGCTTTTGATGCAGTTGCTACAACTACTACGACTATTATATTGTTGCTGTTGTTGTTAGCGTTGTTGCTGTCATTAGTGTCGTTGTTGTCATTATTGTTGCTGTCATTAATGTCGTTGTTGTTGTTGGTTTTGACGCTTTTCTTATTATTGTTGTTGCTTTTTATCGCTACGTTGTTTGTTAAAATGTTCGTTTTTGTTATTGTAGCTATTCGTCTTCATAGCGATAATTGTTATCGCCATTACTGTTGTTGTTGTTGTTTCTGTTATTGCTGTGCGTACAGTTTTTGTTGTTATAGATGTAGTGCTGCTTATTACAGTAGCTTCTATCATTGCTATGGTTCTTAGTATTATTATTTTTATTGTTGCTTTAATCATTTACCTAATGATAGTCGAATAGTAACGCGTCTTGCCGCTATTGTTGTTGTTTTTGCAATTATTGTTGTTTTTTATACGTACTATTGTCATTGTTGCTCTTAGGTTATTTCACTGATTCTTAGCGCTTTGTTAGCCAATTGTTGGCTTACATATTGTGCGCAAAGGCAAAATTGACAATTGTTATGTTTGGCTGCTGTTTGAAGCTCTACTACCGTAACTCGAAAATTGTAGTTCTCATATTCTTATTGCTTTTGCTGTTGTGGTTTTCTTTTGTTTTTGCCGACGTCGTCTATGTTTAGACGATTAATTTAATACTATGCGGGTTGTGTGAGTATCGTCGAATAGCTAGTTAGCTCTTGCTTAGAATTATATTGAAACTGCTTAACATATATTTATATATATATATATATATATATATATATATATATATATATATATATTCCCTTTGATTCTTGATCTAGTTCTCATCAGCATGCACTAAAGGCATCGCCGCTCTATGCCAGCACCTCTGATGTGCTGATTCTATTTGTTTACAGAAATAGAGCAGGCATTACCATACGCATATGTATCTATACTGTGTATAGTCCGCACCGCATTGCTAGTGGTGACTTTCGATACTGCAACACATGTCGCATTGTTCAGCAGCAACAAACTAAAGCAGAAAATCTAACTGCACATCTTCTGACGCGGATTCCCCTCACGTGCCACCCTTTAGTATTATAATTAAGGAATATTAATTATTATATATTATGTTAATTATAACACTTCTAATCATCTAGATGATGAAGATGCCGTCACCGCCATCTTGGTAGTAGTAACACGCATCTAGCGGGCAGGACCAACCTCGAAAAAGACCCAACCCAGGCGCCCCTTTAAATCAGACTCCGCTAGTTAGTTAATATTAATAAAGTTATTTTTCGTACTTTTAGCCCGATAGCATTGTTCCAGTCTTTTCCGGTGACAGTCCTAACCACTGTTCATATCATCTGATTATTATTATTTAGTATTATTATTATTATTATTATTATTATATTATTATTATTATTATTATTATTATTATTATTATTATTATTATTATTATTATTATTATTATTATTATTATTATTATTATTATTATTTATTAATATTGTTTAAATGTTACAATTGTGAGGTGTGAACGTGTACTCCTTGTCTTCTTCTGACTCCTAAATATTATTCCATGGAACCGACAATACAGCCGGCGTTTCCTCGGCACACAGCAAGCGACAGCAGTTGCCGTAGAAACTCGCCTTCGCGCCGATTCCCTGTGAGATCTGTAATCCGTTGGCCCAGCTCACTGATGAATCTCTTGGTTCCCTTGCTTACCGGGCCCATTGTTTCCATCGATATTGGCACTACGATATAACTTGTCTCCAGTTCTTGGTACTTGCGTTTTTTCCCATTATCTGCGCGCTCGGCAACCCATCCCGCTTCTAGTGAACTGTGGCGTATATACGAGGGAGCCACTGTACAGGAAACTGTAGCATCCCATACCAAGCATCTGCCGTTAGCCCATAGCGGGATTGTTACACCGTCTGGTCTTTTGTCGTCATGAAGTCCTAATCTGGGCTCGAGCGTGCTTGGTATACCAGCTTTGCGTAAGGCTCTTCTTATAATTGCATTGATTTCAGCGTGTCTAGAAACTCTACCATGGCTTTTGATGCAGCTAAGAGGGTGAAGTCCATCCTCAGTTACTGTGGTACCACATGCGCGGCAACTGTAGGGGTTGCAAACCGGGGCACCTATTCGAAGAGCTGTTACCATGCGGAATGAGGTGTTGTCCAGCATGGTACCCAGCTGCGGGGAAGGGAGACACTTTAGAAAGCCTCCACTAAATGTGTCCCGTGCTGCCAGAAAGACAGCTTTTTCCACTGGAGATTGGAGGTTGTCTAACAGCTCTCTAGCTGCAGCGCTGCATCTGTAGGAGTCCAATGTATGCTGTGTGGGACGTTCTTGCCAGGGGCCTGGTCCAATTGTTTGTCTAGCTATTAGCTCTGCAGCGTCTTTGGCTCTTGTGATTCCTTGGCGGATGTCTGGTTCGACCAACGTTTTTGCGAGTTTACCAAATTCCAATAGAGACGCGGCATTATGATTATTCTATTATTATTATTATTATTATTATTATTATTATTATTATTATTATTATTATTTTATTATTAGTATTATTATTATTATTATAGTATTATATTATTATTATTATTATTATTATTATTATTATATTTATTATTATTATTATTATTATTATTATGATTATTATTATTATTATTATTATTATTATTATTATTATTATTATTATTATTATTATTATTATTATTATTATTATTTATTAATTATTATTATTTATTATTATTATAGCAGCAAGGCGCTCATAGCGGGACGAAAAGACTAGATTGTCTGTGCGTGTGGCTCTTTGTTTCCGCTTGACTGCGAAACTCCCTCGTCGCTTGGGGCCACATATCTAAATAATTTGATATCAAATCGGTTAACCCTAAGCTATATCAAGCAGACACGTTACGAACCATCCTCGCGGCGAGTGAGCAACACAACGACGAGAACTCAGCTTAACGGTCCATAGTGGAAAACATAGTGGCCGCTGTCGTGGTTGTTGTTGTTGTTATATTTATTGTTGTTGATTTTGATAGCGTTGTTGGGGTTGCTGTTGCTGCTGCTGTTGTTGTTGTTGTTGTTGTCGTCATTACTGCTGTAGTTCATCTATGGTTTCTTTGCATGTGATCGCCAACAGCGTAATCCGATGGACGAGCATTGCCACAATAAACTTTGCAAACACAAACCACAGCCGGTGGCCGATCGTCGTATGGCTGGTTTTAAGTCGGCCACTAAGCACTATTACTACTACTACTACTAATTAAATTACTATACATTTACGCATAGAACAATGCTAGAATACACACATAGATATACGCGTATACATACTGACCTGCATACAATACACTGTTGCCATATTCGATTTGCCTAGTTGGGGCAATTAATAGAGGACAGGAGTTAACTGTGGTCTAGGGCCGCTTAGTCTAGGGAGTTAGTGCGATAGCCAAAGTTGTAATCT
This sequence comes from Dermanyssus gallinae, assembly GCA_003439945.1. NCBI lineage: Eukaryota > Metazoa > Arthropoda > Arachnida > Mesostigmata > Dermanyssidae > Dermanyssus > Dermanyssus gallinae. Next base: position 56,998 of record QVRM01001316.1, on the reverse strand, counting down.
TCTACAGGGAGGAGAACGGGGTATTGCCGCTTCGATCCTTGTTGTTGATCAAATGTTCCATGAGCGATGCTAGCTAGCGATAGTAGTACATGTCGCCGAGTGTCAATGGCCATGCTTAGGCCATGGTGCCACAAACGTTTTAGCAAAACGCTAGATCTTTCGACATGTCCGGCCCTCGGCGCACTGAAATTATATAGCTTACGGCGATTCCAACCCCCCACAAACCGGCAATGGGACGGAGGGTAGACTAGAATGAAAAACGACCGCTTTAAACGACTAATCCGAGTAGTTAGCTGTTGTTGTCGTAACGAACCTGTCATTGTGAGACTACCAGCGAGTCGAGTTCTTGCCTGTCCTCGCCATTGTAGCTGGATGCCACATCATCGACGCACAATCGCCTCAAGTAGCTTCGAAAAAGTGTCACCTGCCAACTGGACTTCAACTGTCTTTGTCCTGATACAACAGGCGTTTCTCTGCCTCCGTTGTATTCCTTTCTTTCCGTTAGAAGTAAACCTGCCCACACGAGAACAAGACCTCTCAACATCCTTTACAACCTGTCGTGCTGGGATCAAATCCGCAGCGATTCGTCATGACAGCGTCATCGCAGTCGTCGGCCATCTCCAAAAGAGCTCTCTCTTCCCGAGGGCGGTGGCTTTTGGCTCATTGATTTTACCATTATCACCAGGACATCGGTTTGTCTCGTGTGTGGACTCCCGCGCGTGCATCATTGGGTTTCCCCGTTCTCGTGTGTCTATGCAGGTATATCTGTATGTACGCATATACTAGTATGTGTTTATGTGCTAGGATAGGATTGCGTCAGAATTATCTTGCAAAGTTCCAAGGAAGGGGCATCCGGATGAGGCCAAAAAGCGATGCACGGCGACTTAAGAAGATTTTCTTTCAAGCCAGCCCACACATGACGACAGGCAAACGGACACTCTTTGTTGGGCGAACCAATTATTATTTGGTGACAAACAAAGAAAAAACACTACAGCGCCGGCTCCAGTGACCGAAAACGAACGCAATGACAGTGCCGGTGGCCACGCAAGGCAACCCAAGGCGACATTGGTAACAATTTGAGCAGAAACAGTACCTCAGTTTGTGTACGAACATCTATGGCGGCAAACATTCAACGGCGACGTTGTCAACACTAACTGCAACAAAAAACGCAAAAGTAATCATTATCATACCTCCAACAGTAACTTCAGCAGCAATCAAGATGGCGACAACAGCAACAACAGCGGCAGCAGCATAATCATACAATGTCAATTGTCGAGACGGAAGCAACGTTGCCGGCAAGCAGTTGCTCCCCTATGCACCTACGGAAATGTGCTGTGTCCACTAATTCCTAAAGATAATAATTATTATGATTGAAACCTTTTTTTAGGGAGGAGTAGACCCTATAGAACAGAGCCACCAAGGGGCAGTCAGGGGCAGTCCAAAGGCTTGAGTCAACACTAGCAGCTTGGCAGCTGCGACGTCGCAATTGAAAAGCTGCGTTCAATAAGTCCAGCTGCAAGTATGGGCGCTATCGGGTCGTCTTGACGATTATTATTATTATTATTATTATTATTATTATTATTATTATTATTATTATTATTATTATTATTATTATTATTATTATTATTATTATTATTATTATTATTATTATTATTGTTTTAAAATAATAGTAATTTTTCTAGGTAGAGGATGAGGCTGATTATAATAACAGTGAATGTTCGGTGCATTCACTTCGTGCATACAGCTTGTGCGATGTTTTGTATACATATACATCTATAGCTCTGATGCTGTATGCCACATGATCGGCAAGGGATATGTAGGTAGTAGTCAACTAATACTAGGTTAATTTTAGTTACAGTTATTTTTTCTCGTACGTAATACTCAAATCACTCGTTAACTTGTTGGACAAGAGCGCCGTTGGCGTGTGTATGTGTGTAAGCTTGTGTTTTTGGGCAGTTAAGAAATGTAAAAAGGGGCGGTGTTGACGGGACAGCATAA
>QVRM01001316.1:0-50000 GCA_003439945.1 Dermanyssus gallinae | reverse complement strand
GTAGCAGTAGTAGTAGAAGTAGTTGTCGACTTTGTTGTCATCGTCTTCGTCGTCCTCCTCATAGAATCAGTATGAGTAGTAAGAAAAATAATAGAAATAGTGGTAGTAATAGTAGAACTAGTTGTTGTTGTTGTTGCTGTTGTGGTGGTGGTGGTGGTGCTGGCAGTGCACGATACGAAAGGGAGAGGAAACATGAATAGATCATTGAAATGTCGCCGTCGTCGCTGCTGTTGTTGTTGGCGTCGTCGTCATTGACACACGCACCTTACGGTAGAAGCTTCACTCGTGCGACGGGCAACTAACCAGCCAGGCGAGACCAACCAACCGAGCGGGCGGGTGGGCGAACACAGGGGGACGGGCGAGCAGCAGGCCATAGACAGACGTTGGCCGAGGCCGGTCGTCCGGTACGTCATCGTCGTCGTCGTCGGACAACCGCCCACCTGGGCGCCCCCGGGGAGGCGCTCCCTTACCCCTCGCCACCCGCACTAGTTCTGACGACGACGAGTGAGTGCTGAAAGGCGATAGAGGGGAATGAGATCAGGCGGGAGGGGGTGCTTCTCTTCGGTGCTGACACTCGGTGTTGTCGACAGCATGAAAAGTCGAAGCATGTCGAACGGAAACAGCAGCGAAAGCTTCGAAACGCTCGCTGTGGGTTTCTCTCTCTCTCCCTCTACCTCTCTCCCTCTCTCTGTCGTCGCGGCATTGTATCGTCTTGTCGTCGAGCAGCTTGACCATCATATTCAGCATCATCGTGTCGTTATCATCATCGTCGTCTTCACCAATATCGTCGTCATCATCATCATCATCATTATTTAAATTATAATCGTTGCCACCTTGTTCTTGTAACGCTGTCTTCACTTCTTCACTGACTAAGCTTCCCTTTAAGTCCTTCCCATCCTTCTCTACTCCGCCAGCACGCTAGAGAACATTTATGTACACTGATCTAGTATTTGTAGATAGATATACGTAGACACGTGCATGTTATATTCGTATACAGTCTATACAATAATCTGCTCTATAGTCATTGTTTGTCTTCGGACAAACGGAGGTAGGTTTTGGAAACTTCCACTTTACTCTACCTCGAAGCATGTAGCGTATCCTGTAATTGCACCGCTTTGGTGCATTACGTGTCGTATTGTATAATATATCTATAACGTCTCGGCGTTATAACGAAGCTGACACCTAGTGACACTTCAGTCCGACCATTTTCTTTTTGCCGATAAACGCTGATGAAAAGCAGACAAAGCAGAGTTAACACTGACTTCAATTTTAAATAATCTATGCGTAAAACGGGCGCTACGATTATTGACTCTTTCCGAATGACAAAGGTATACGTAGAATGACTTCTGCGCGCCACCTCCCTAGGTGCTAGGTTCCTTCCCAGAGAAAAGTTCACACGTTGGGTGTAAAAACCTTCGGTTCAGAAGGTCCCATTTTCATCCGTTTGTCACATCGCAGCTGTTTTGGCTGCAGTAACGGGAAGAGGGATGCGGAAAGGTCTGCCTTGGTGTGAGCCTTCAACAGCAGAAGACGCCGTTCCAAAGAAACACGGTAAGTAACTTCTGAAGCAAAAAACAAAACAAAACGAATATTTTGACCGGCTATGTGTATCAGTTTGAACCTCCCCACGGTGTTTTTATTGTCTCGCCTCACAAGCTAGTCGGTGGGAACGGGTCGGACGGCTGACCTTCTTCGCTTCGGCAAGGTTTGTGTGTAGCAGCGCGCCAGCGAAACATAAGAACACCATCTATGTAAAGCAGCACGTATGATAAGATTATGCAGTGTAATTGTTGGTGTTGTTATTCAGTTTGTTAAATGCTACTTTTTAATTAGCTCGTCGCCGGTTTAACTCACTATTCTGAATCTAATCTTGGCCTGCTGTTGACCACTATGAATTAGCGATTATACGTCTAGGTACAACTGAAACGGTCACTCACGCAGCGTCCTCGTTTATGTTGCTCGACTAAGGGCTGCAGCAAACGAGTACACACATATATGTATAGCGTGTGACCGAATGTTCTCCTTTTCTTAGGATACTCTCCAGCTCGAAATCAAAGTGTAAGTCAACGCCAGACAACATAATCTGATATCCTACAATCGGTTGGTCATCTTTGTGGCAAATCTGCTGAAACTGCTGCCCGAGAGACCCTTAACGATATAAGTGTTCGCGCAAAGTTCTTTAGCTAATGTGTAACCCGAGGCAAATAGGCAACATATTAAACTTGGTAAACTCTTACATATTTGTTAACCATTGGCTTGTGCTGCGCCTTTAAAAGATACTGCTGTTTTATGTATCATCTTTCCTCAAATGCAATAACTCTCTGGATTTTGACCAACATGGATTCTTGTCCCATCAGTTCGCGTGCACATCGTTTAATTATGCCGTTTCCATACTCGCAACAGCTATTTTAAACTTCAGATTAATAACCACCTCTGCAGGTCCTTTCTCGCTCCGGCCGATGTCATGGCGGCTGCGTTACGCTTCTCTATCTTATTTGCGATATAAAGCACAATCTGTCACCCGAAGTACAGCGCCTCGAATATGCTAATGCCTTAAGATCCGTAACTTCACGGATTCCACTTTGCCCATAAGGAACTTGCAACACGCCGCCTGCGGTGGTTTGCAGGTTGCTGTGCGAAGAAGTGCATATGCAGTTCTCTTAAAAATGTGTTATTGTAAATCATGGCTACCGAGACTAAAATTATTCGATAACGCGGATTGCTGTTTCCATTGCCCAGTCGTACTTAATTTGATTTAACACTATTTCTAGGGGTCTAGCTATAAAAGCTCATACGTATATATCGTACTAGTGATCACCTAGCTAATATAGTATGCATATATATATATATATATATACATCAATACTATATGTTATAATATATACTTTTTCCATATAGGAGCTTGCAAAAAAAAATACCTCAGCTTGCTTAAAGATATAAAAAAAAAATCAGAAATTACTTCACTGGGGTAGCTTTATAAATACAGCAGTCGTGCCTATAGCATCAATAGCAGGCATTTTATTGCGTCAAACCATCACAATCTCCCATTATTAATGCCCAAGGACGGTTTAGGCATAACCCATGCTGTCCCCACTGCTTGCACGACAGTAGCAGCGTTATTGTCTATTGCGGTAGAGATGGCGTATCACATACTAGGCTTAAAGCTTTCGCTAGACTTGGCTAGAATTCTACACTTAAGGATCCTTGATTTCAAGCAAATTGGGTGTCTGTCCTCGATGACGCACGACTGTCCAGACTAACTAAACGTCTCGACCAAGGGTAGGAGTATGGCTGTGTGCGTTACCGAGTGTTTCTGTCGAGCCCCTTCTAGGTGATGCCTACAGGTTGCTGTTAGACTTCGCCTAGATGCTCCGCTGCCCAGAATAGAAACGGTTCAGGACAAATGCGCGGGTAATCATGTCGGGTTCTGGTAAAGCGCGTGGTTAGCTGGGGCTACCCGCTAAAAAATAGTACTTTCTATCGTACACCCCTTGTTTCGGTACAATTGTCCAGTGCTTCCAGGCCACGAGAGGAGTCGTCTGCTCTACTTGCCCGAGAACGTCATCGCTGTAACAATTGTTTTCATATCTGCGCCCGGGAGTGAGTAGATAAATACAGGTTCAGGCGTCAAAAAGCTGCAGAAGATGGCAGCGGTGTGGTCTACATCGTCGAAGGTTTGCGGGGTGCAGAGAACACATACATTCGAGTAGGATTTGCCAATCTTCTGTATATAGGTCTTAAACTGCGCTTAGCCAGTAATCGCCTGCATCGCAAACATGACTGCAGCTGCATTTAGGTGGCTTACCTTTCTGGTGATTCCTGTATTCGTAGCTTAAAAGTACGTGCAAGGTACGTGGCCCTAAGGAACGCGCTGCAAGCACACTCCGCCCAGATGACCAATGACGCCCTGATGCCACGACTTTATTTGCTTGCGAAAGTGGGAAGACGCTGATTTGGGATGCAACTGTGACTAACTCCTCAGACCCTTTAATAATCAGCCACGGCGTTCTGTAGGCCGGTTATATCGTAAACGCTGCTGGCCAAGTAGATATCGCAATTATTTGACTATAAGAGATCCAATGTATTGCCCCGGACCTGTTCTCTGTTGGGAACCCTTCTTTTAGATTTTTAAGGTTTTAGGAAAGCTTGATGCACATACATCACGAGCAACTAGCGTGACCAGTGTGGGACACTCAAATCTATTAAACCCATTTTTCTTGCCTCCACGCAGGTTCGGCATTTCTCTGGCATTACTTAGAAACCACGGGAGAGACGTATCCGCGCCGTCCGCCGTTATCATTTACTCTGTCGCTCCCCACCCTCACGCACTACCGTGTACTTCGTGCAGTTGGGCGAGCGCAATGTCAAGCTTAACTAAACTGAGTGGTAGAGCCAAGGCCTCTAGGACCCCTCCTCTGGATCGTTATATCTCTTGAACCCTTCCGCCTCGTTTCTTTGGTCCCCTGGTATTGTCAAGGTGGCGTCAAACCAGTTAATCGTCTTCTTCCACACCTCCGATTTTATCATCCTGTAGTCGCTCGTGGTTCGCTGGTAATCGACAGGCCCCTCGCTGCAGGTGAAATCCGCGTTGCGTGCAGCGTTAAAAGCCCCGCAGCGCAAAATGGTGTGCTCCAGGTCGCCCGACTCGTCAGAGCCGCATGTCATATAGATGTCACAGCTGGCCGTTCTAATTCTCATTATGTATCTCTAGAACATACCGTGTGCGGTAAACACCTGCGTCGTACAGTAGGATAGTTTACTATCCTGGCAGTCGTACCACACCTCAAACTCTGGTATCACATTCCTGGTCCAGCTCCCCTTGGCCACTATGAGTTTTACCTCCGCCAGCAGATCTTAAAAAGCATCATGGCTAGGACTATGCCAAAGCCATCTAGTATTCGCGGCTTGCTTTGATTGCCAGCATCCGTTGAGTGAACCTTAGTGTTTCCCTAGTTCTCGCGGTCCGCAGTGCTAAATCCGCCCAGGCCGCGTACAGCGCCGTCAATTATTATTGAGTCTAACAGTCTTCTTTTGGCATTCGTTACTACACCGGCCCTTGGCATGCGCGCTAGGTTTAGGAAGACCTTTTTGACTTTATCAGTCACACACTTCACATGCGCTTCTCCTCCCCCCGGGAGGTTAAAGATCTCGAGCACGCCGTCGTTAGCCAGGTTTCAAAGCACGGGTCTCAAAATCGAACCGTGTGTCCTCGTACTCCTTTCCCTCTGCAAGGGAAAGGAGGTTAGAATCATGCAGATAGGATAAAATTATCCGATCGAGGTTGAAGAAAATCTCCCCTTACTTCCCAGTTTATTGCGTTTTTAATCTCCCCTTACTTCCCAGTTTATTGCGTTTTTAATCTCACCTTACTTCCCAGTCTCTTGCGTTTTTAATCTTCTTTTACTTCCCAGTTTATTGCGTTTTTAATAACAAAAAGGGACCGCGATCCCTCCCAGAAAACAACCTAGCGGTAGCTTAAGGCTCTATACCGTGCCTTCCCATGGAAAAAATTGTCGTCGATCAAATTTCTAACTACCTTGACGCCTATGAACTCCTGGACCCACATCAGAATGAATTTAGAAAGAGGCGCTCCACTAGAACTCAACATCTCGAGGTATGCCATGATTGGGCTATTGCGCGTAACAGGGCCATTCCCATACGCACGGTCTACTTTGATTTATTGCGGGCATTCGACAGAGTAGATTATGGGTGTACGTCTGCGCAACCTAAACATAACAAAATGTATGCAGACGATTTAAAAATAATGCCCAGATTAGACGAAACGAGAATCGCCTGAATATTCAGGCAGCTATTCATAGTATTGCCACCTGGTAAGAGCTAAATTTTATGGTAATCTCAGTTTCAAAGTGCGCGGTCCTGAGAACAGCTCCCGACAACTTCAAGTCAAGCTAAATCTACACGAGTACTAGTCGGGTTGAGGTTGGCAGTAGAGCTAGTCTCGACCTAGGTCATCATGGACAATCCTCTCCCCAGTATTCAGGCAGAATCACACGTCACTCAACCTTGAGCAAGACATTTTGCAGAGGGCTACGGTAGACAGGTTACCCATAGATTTTGAAGTATTGTGGTTAAGTCAGAGACCTGATGGCATGACCTTGACTCCTTTTGAGTGGGGCCAAATGCTAATATAGGATGCGGCCGTAGCCGACTCTTTAGCCCCTTCAATGGACGGTACGGGCGCAGGCAGTCCTGGACAGCCAGTATCCCTAGCGGATGCAGCCAAGTGCAGACACTATTCCAGCGTCGCTTAACCACACATGTTTTCACCCCTTGCGTTCGAGACATTGGGGACGGGGGTCCTGGGTTGCTCGCGAAGGAACTGCTCAACGATGTCGTGAGAAAATTTGTGCTTGCTACAGGAAACAAGAGGGCGAGCAAATATTTATTACAACGTCTTTCATTATATGTTCAGAGAGGGAATGTTGCTTTGGTGAGAGGCACCCTGGCTAGGTAGGCCAGCCTAAGCCTGTACCTAACGCCTTGAGTTATGCCCCGAACGGGCTAAACACATGTTCTTACATCTCAATTGTATATTTTGCTACACATAAATAAATAATGATTATGTATATATCTTAACCGTAAGCACTTATTTTAAGGTTTGGTAAAACTCTGCAAGAAAATATTTCTTCCCAACGAAAGCAAGTTGTTTAAGAGCGAGGATGAGATTTATAAAAACAGCTATTCTGTCGTTTTTTTTTCCTAATATAGCTGTGCAAATCTGCGTTTGCGGGAGAATCAATCAAATCATGAAGAAACCGATCATTCCAGTATCTTCGGCTAAAAATTCTGAATAATCTAAATGACATCCAATGTTGTTATGTCTTACGTTGAAGCTTTCACGTGCAGAACTGAGAAATGTTGCCACTACGACTAAACATTCAGCAAAGAAGACTATTTTCAGGCAATAGCAAATTGAATTCTCATAATTACTGTGTCAAAGCGCTGTATGGTACTGCGTTACGTAGTCGCCGAGTAACTAAGCTTTTTCAACAGCCATATCGAAAGCAAAGGCCTACATATTTGCATAAAGTGTATCAGAACGTTAGGTACATCTTTTGGGGTTTGGTAAAGCTCGGCAAGAAAATATTTTTCCCAATGGAAGGAGAGGGCCGAAATGTCTTGGCAAAACTGTACGGTTTTTAACGTGAAAGCTTCAACGTAAAAGCATAACAACTATAGCTGTCGAAAAAGCTCAGATACTCAGCACCACCACTTGAATGCGAAAATTATGGCCATTAAATTTGCTAGTGCCTGAGAATAGTTTTTGAATAGCGCATATTTTTTGGCGTAAGGGCAAAATTTTACGGTTCTGCTTGTGAAAGCTTCAACGTAAGACATAACAACATATCGCCTTTTTATGACTTTCCTCAATTGGCCTTTGGCTAACTTGCGTCTGGTGTCATTCAGATTAAACAAGACGTTCACGCCTCCTCCAAGTCTTAAAATAAGTACATATGGTTATGATAGACCTTGTATATATATGTATATATATATATATATATCCTTATTAACCTGATGATATACTGGTATACACAACATTGTATATTCACAACATCCAACCGCCCGATGAAGTCAACCAATGAACACTCAGTATATATATATATATATATATATATATATATATGTTCATTGGTTGACTTCTTCGGGCGGTTGGATGTTGTGAATATACAATGTTGTGTATACCAGACTATCATCAGGTTGATAAGGACTTGACCTGCGAAACGAAAGTTGTGATACTGAATTGGAGAAACATTGCCAGTACAGTACGTCTAACAACGCAGGCCTAATCATAGTAGTAAAAGCCTGTCTAAAAAAGCAGGTATTATATTAGTAAAACTAATCTTTTTTAGAGGGCAAAATATCTGCCAGCATTGAAAACTCATCCAGTAGAATACGCGATCTACAATATCTCCTATTGCATCCAAAAAATGCAATTTAAGGACATGTATTGCAGCGGATTTCATGACAATTATTGATAATGTTCCAGAAACCACAGTAATCTCCTATAACATTCCCATGAATGCACAACAGACTATTTCAATAGTACTACAAAATCTAGTTGGATAGTCTAACTGAGCCATTTATTGACTAACGCAATTGCAAGCCTTTTTATCACGACGTTTTGCTTGCCCATAGCACCAGCACCACCACAAACAAGACGAAATGCCTATAAGTGTTGACACAACTGGCGCTAGGGTATCCGCAGCGAATCCCTAACAAAAACAGACCATTTTGAAAAAGATTAGCAAGCCATAGCGCTTCCGGCATAGTGGTGTTTCCTGGTCAACATGATGCTTGTTAAATTTATAGTATGCTTTTCAAAAGATCGGTTTAAAGCCGGTCGGTTTCTCATCTGACTTGTCATAATTACGCCGACTGATTGTCGGCTCCCATTCTAGGCGAAATAAGTGAGTCCATCCCCACGATTCGTGTACTTAAGATAGCTAAAAAAATACTGCATGTTAAGTGTGCGCATTGCTTTCTTCTTTGTTTTGTTTTTTGTGAATCGCGTGCGTTCTTTGAATTTACGATTTCTTTTGTAACTGGAGTTATTACTGTGATTATGGTTTTTACTGTAACTGCTGTTACAGCTTTTCAACTGCAGCTTCGGTAGTGGTAGCAGCCGTAGGCGCCGTAGCAATGAATGTTGCTGCTTTTAAAGTTTGATGCTTTCATTTACAATTATTTAATACTAATTATGCGTTTTGCATACTGAATAATAGGTGTTTATTAATCGCGTTAATTAAATTAGCATTAGCCTATTTTCAATGCGTGATGCACGCAGCAACCGCTTAAGATTCCAGACTATCCCGTAGACAGGCTTGGCAAGAAGATTTCATTTATTATGTGCCTAATTTTTTTCTTTACAGACATTCTACCTAGAGCATATTGCTGCAGTTGGGGTCTTTACGCGACATTATAGAATATACCCATTGATTGTGTTAAAGCGACAATGACAGCAGCAACACGCAACTATTCCTCACGGTAGAGTAACGAACTGTAGACCAGTATGCGTAATTCAAATTGTAGAATGCCACAATCCAGTACGTTGGGCTTGTTGCCGTGTTTTTTTAGACACACTCTTGGAAAATCACAGAGCAAATAGGGTACATTTGGCACTGCCATTCATTAACGCGCATGCTGCTGTTGCAATACATACACGTTACTACCATTTATCGAATGAAGAGAATTTGTTTGGTAATGAGCATTAGGAAATCAACAGAAGCAACTTCACACGTCTCAAGCAAGCAAACGCCGCTAACAACTGTGCAACACAAACTGCAATTATAGGTTGCAAACATTATTGATAAATATATAGAGCATCTGTATACACTTGTGTTTAAGATTCACACACTATACGCATGTATACATCCGGTGTACATACGTTTAAAAGAAGACATTTGTTACCTTATATATATATATATATATATATATATATAGGCAAATAAACGATTCACTATGCATGTATACATATAGACGTTTGTTCGCAGTCCTTCTTTTTTGTGTCTGTTGTTTTTCCGCCGTCCGGGCCGCCATCTGCGCCGTTGCTGTGAATCCTAACTAGAACTTTATTAGTACCACGATCTGCGACCGCACTTCGACGTTTAATGGTAGTGCCAAACCATTCAAGCTAGCTCAGTCTCGAACACGCGTTAGTCGGCATAGTTGCGGTCGTTAGCCCATGGCCCAATAGCTTGATAGCTAAACTGGTAATAGTAATACAAACAAGCGTTATCGGTCGTGATCAGCCGTGTTTTAGCCATGTTGCTGTCGACACCAGCATAGATGATGAGGTTTTGTGTACCAAGCACAAACACGACGGCGCCGCCGGTAGAATAGGAAGAGTCTCGATGAACAGCCGCCGCTACGAGCGGCGACACAAACATCAAAGGCCACTGCATCATCGAGCAGCACTGAACGTTGACAATGTGGAGCGCGTCACGCGTCGAGCGGTATATATAGTGTCAATCAGGCCCTGCTGGTTAATAAAGTAACTAACAAACTAGCTAAGCTACTGAGGATGTCATGCATGCGTCGTCGTTTCTTCGCCGTCGTCCAGCTTAGAATCAAGAATCAATTTTTCTAAGGAGGTTGTTTTTGTTTTCCGTCTCTTACGGGCTTGGAATGAGTCGCGTGAGGCATGCCGTCAATGCACCGAGAGCCGGGCATGTTGAGGCAGATATCTAAGCTTTTCTCAATTTTTCCCAGTTCTTGCGGCAGTAGCATGGCCGCTAATTCCCAGCAGTGTTGATTCCCAGCAGTGTGGTTTACTATTCTCATCTGTTCACAACGAGCATCGAGAAACGAGAAAATTCGGTCAACCAACAACGTGGGGGGTCGAACCGACGACACTCCGCGATAGATGGCAACCATGACTAGAGCACTATCAGCCCCCTAGACCGCGCCGGCACCGTTTAGCCTGGCACTTATCCGCCCGTCATGGACGAGCCACAAGCGGCAGGTGAATTGTAATATCCGATCAGCGCCGCTCGACATGGTAATGGCTACAGGTGTCTTCGCCACCGCCACCGCCGCCACCACCACCACCACCATCACAAACTTCCTGACGCCCCGAGCCCTAATTAACGCAACTCGTGTTTAGTTAACCAGCCCGCAGTGAGCAACCTGGCGGCGAACACTGCCGTATCCAGAGGCGGGCCTCCAACGATTTCTTCTCCGTAAATGCCGCTGTTATTATAGTTCGAACAAACCGCGCGCCGCTCGCTTGCCCGCCGTGGTGGCGGGAATGACGCTAAGAGGGGAAGGGCCACTCCCAGCAGTCAAAGCAGCAGCAGCGCGAGCCAAAGCTATGGCCACGCGTTCGCTTGCCCTGACTTGCTATTTGTAGCCCTTACACGTATTAGTCGACCCTCTTCCTCATTCATTCGGGTTGGGACCCCCGAAGGCTCCTCCTCAAGGGCTCAAGGTAAGTAATGCCTCTAGACAGCACAAATAAAAGGACGTCGTTTGTTTAGACGTCCTCTTTGAGCATTCTTGTAACGTTTGGTAACATACAGAACATATTATATATATATATATATATATATATATATATATATATATATATATATATATATATATATATATATATATATATATATATATATATATATATATATATATATATATATATATATATATAATGTTTGGTGACATACAGAACACATTATATATATATATATATATATATATATCATCCATGTTGGGCAATACCATCAGCTACTCATAGTCTTCATGGTGACATCTAACTAGCTTGCTCAGTCAGGCCGTAACTGGTCAGTGACCAACTCGCCGCGTGATACCTATCACAATAGTGCCAGCATTTCTTACATTTACACTCATTTTACAGTTTGTGAAAAGTCTTTATTTGGTACAGTACATGGTGACATAAGCCCCGAATTTTGTCTGGGAACACAGCTGGCTGACTCAACCAACGTTACGGATATAGCCTCTCAACCAGAGACTTTTTGCCCACATATTTCGTCGACTTTCCGGGCTGCTGTTTCTAATTTCCTAGTCCTATCCCCCCTCACTTATAAGTACCCAGCTGGGATCTCTGTCATAAAAAACTCTTTATATCGCTAATTGGCTTACGAATTAAGCTTGCAACACTTACAACACGTAAACATAAAGACGGTTTGGTGGGTCGAAGGTTCAATAAACATGTTGGCTCTCTGTCATCATTTCGGTGTTCAAAAAAATGCCAAAGGTACGACGCTAGTTATTAACTTGTCTTGTAGGAAATCGAAAGAATCTCACCTTAATATTGACTGTCCTATCAATATCGTTGCTGGCGCAGCTTGCTTTAATATTTACCAAGCTGGCTGCTTAAATGAAGGTACTACGTGCAGAATGGTGCGTTCCCGTGGTGATCAATTTTACTTTGATTTCCCATAGGTATATTACAGGCGCATACGTAATATAATTGCCCACGATCGACTGTTAAAAATGATACTTGCCTCAGGAAAAAGCGGCAGCGTAGTAAGTAGACCTCAGTTACGCATTTTTACGTGATCGTCTATTTGTTGCTCACGTAGAAGACTTTTAAAAAACTTTTCAACTTAAATATATTGTACATCCGGCATACCTCAAAGATCTGCCTTCCAGCAAAAAATAACGTTGTCATAGTCCTAAATGTCCTCTTCTTCAACGATATCGCCAACAACAAGGCTGCCCAGCTTACCGTGAACTGGTTTTACCGAGCGTGACCGTTCAGACTTTTTGACTGATCGACGAATAACAAAGCTAAGAGAAAAATTAAAAACGACGACTGGCGACGAATTAAAAACGACGACAGAACTGGGCCGCCCAGTTCCTAATGTCAGAGGGACGGTCGTCGACGATACATCGGCAACGCGAGCATTGTGTCGTGCCCGTTAGCAAACTGCACACGGCCATCGGGTTTTATAGAAGTGCGAAGTATGCATGCTTGCTGGGACACAATTGCTAAAGCCATTTATACGACATGACACTTTTTCTTTTTAAACGCGGCCGACCACCTGACTAGAACGCTGCGGTGATCACCGACACTCACACTCACCTGCGATGATCAATTACGAAGCGGCTGTAACAGACTACGAAAGACGAGAAAGGCATAACAAAACAAATCGTCGTTTTCGGGACGGTGTGATGATGCCCTGTGACTCTAATGTCATGAGCCGTGGGTTTGGTCCCGACACGACACCTAGTGGATAGATGCCAAGAACTTGAAGGGTCTGTTTGTGTAATCTAATAATTTCAAACCAATGTGTTCGAACAGCGTTTAATTAAACTAGTATGCCGAGCTAGCTGAAACACACAATTCTAGTCTAGTGACCTTTGAAACAGGGCGCTCCGGGCTCGTTTCGGTTTTTCTCATAGCCCGATTATTGATCTAGTGCTAGGGAAAGGTTGAAGACGACAGCGGCAAACAACGGAGCCGCCCAGTTCCTTTATCTCAAGGGCTCTCTGTCAATCTACAACAGTACCCCAACCGTCGTGACGTGCTCGATAGAAAACTATACTTAAATAGGTTAATATAGGTGAGTAGTGTCTATGTTCGCCGGAACACTATTGTTACGTCCGAATATATAACAGATTTTGAGTTCTTAAGCTCTTATTTTCCAAGCTTGCCTAAATAAAGCAAGTATTTTTTAAGCAAGCTTAGCAAGAAAACGATTAGTCCTAAATGAACGTGTCGGCCACTTGTGAGTCACGTCGGTACCAACCCTGGGCAGCATTGGCAAACCGCTATAGCGTTTCTTTTGGATGTAGGTTTACAAGCTCTGTCGAAGGCCCCGACTTTTCTATCTCCGGTGGCTGTACTCAGGCGATCAGACACTTTGACTAATAGGTTGCCGAGGCTTAACTATGTACAAAATTCAATTTGTTTGGCCTGCGTCTCTCGAAGAGGATAATCTCAAAAGCTCCATGTCTGTGGATTAAGATTGCGAGAAACACTCACTATTCTAATCTAGAATAGCGGCTGGCCAACGCTTTCTTACACACTTACACGCATTCACATGGCACACAACGGCGTCTTCTATCATGTTCCATCGGCATATTTTTGTATAGTAAGCACTAAACGGCCTATATGGCATTTTTTGCCCTATAGGCTACCTTAACTGGGAAGGCATTTAAAACGTGTGACGATTTAGTCGCAACAAAATATAATGCAGTATCTGCACACTAACTGCAGAAGAACTGCTTCAGCTGCACTTAGATCCCTGCTGAAGAATGTAATAATTATTTCACTTCTATACCTGCCCTTAGCTCTGCTGACCCAAAGAGTGCATACAAATACGATAGGCACGGAACTTGATCAATACACCGTCTATTAAGTTTTGGTTCGCGTGTAAATCATTCAAAACAACATCGATTTTGTGAAGAGAGCTCACTGGCTATTCAGCCGGCAAAACCGACATGCTCCAGTGCTTCCAGCAAGCTGCTTCAGTGCATTTTTTGTGGGGTTGCCCACACAACAATTGTGTGGGTCTACAATCGGAAACGACTGGTATTGCGGCTAAGCATTGTCAGTTGCAATTGCCTAAAAGGCTCTCTGAATTTCGCACCTAATTGGCATAACTAATTGAGCAATTGAATTTGCGCACATTTTGTAATTCAGAAATTATGCCTATAAAAAACTAAAAACACATGGTTGAAGAGTAAGCCCCAATGCATCATTCTAAATTTAATTCATTCCTAGTTATATGAATGATTACAAAGAGCTCTTGCAATCGCATCACAAGTAGCTCGGTACGTAGGAATGTACGTGGTAAAGGAAGTTTCATACAGTGCTGCAAGTAGGCCTCTTACAACTTCCAGGGTATCCCAAATTAAGTACGTAACATTCATAAATTAAATGGGTATAGTTTGCATTCCAAAGCCTCATTGCGCGAGTTCACAAAACTATGCAGAGTTTTTCGCAGAGAGGGTGAGCTTTCTTTAGCGCTCACTTGTTTGTAGGGTGCCGGCTTGTGGATGTACGTCGAAATAACGCAGAAGACCTAGTCTTTACCGTTCCCGCCTGGCCTGGTCAAGTTCAATCTTTCCCGCTCCTTACCCCTTTTTAAACGGCTCAATCTAAGCTAAATTGAAACTAAGCAGTCAAAATGAGAGCAAATCACGTCAATAAGTTTGCTTTGCGGACGATCGACTTAGATTTCGTTACGTAAGTTAAGCACGCACCTGTAGTTACTCTAGTGAGTTTACAAGTCGCTGCTCCTAATCAAGCTTGTGCAGCATCGGAAGTCTGCAACTGTTGGTGTCGCACCGCCTCCTATAGGAGCGCAGGACAGACAATAACACAGAGCTGGTGACCGCTTCGAACCATGCTCATTGCGTAAAGATGCTTGTTTTGTAACTGCAGCAGCAGTAACGTAATCTTGGCGTGCCTCGCTGACAGGTATTCACACGACACTGACTCACCTCTCTCGCGACAAACAATAAGGAATGACTCGATAGCGTGTGTCGATGAAAGCTACTATAAGTAGTAAGTAGGGATTGTGGCAGGGAAGCGAATTGTACAACATTTTCTCTTTAGACTACTAAGCCTTTTTTTTTTTAACTTCTAAGCCACCCCTCCGGCCTACGACTGGTGGTTTCTATTGAGTTGGTGTCAGCGTTAGCCAAAGTAATCGATCTCAGGCGACGACAGGTGTAAGTGTAGTTTTAGATACTGTTGTATTGGGTAATGCAGCTAAGTTAAGACTTAATACTTGACCGTATGACATACAACGCAAACTATAACCAGTATGTATGAAGTCACTTTATTTGAAAAGTGGGACGTCGGATGGCTTTGCTTTATTACATGTTTTAACATAAACAAACCTAATCACAAGTAAACGAAACCAACTGCTTTCCACTCACAGAAAGATATTTTTATTCGGAAGACCTGATAAAGACAGGCCTCCTAACTAATGCGGCGTGCGCCTTAGTTTCCGCAGTAAGGAGGATTCTAGCCAACTTTCCCAGCGTGGCGTTATGATTGCAGTGCTGCGGCCAGAGCCTCTAGAAGCCACGGAAAATCCTGGTCCGACTTTCTGATGAAAAGCGGCTAAGATTGCTGAGAATACCGACCCTATTGGGCCAGCTGAAAACGACAAGTAGTTGCCACTCTGTACAAAAGCAAAACAAATACGTTTTCAATACACTCTTGGTGGAGTGCATCTTTCAGCACCGTACGTTCCCTCAATGGAACTCAAGGGCAAATGTGCGAACCCGGTTTGCCCGTGTGATGTGGTCAATCAAGCTTCCAAGTTGATGCAGTGAGTGGGCATACCGCAGTACACTACTGTGACGAACACTATGTGAGTCGTGTTCTTCTTAGCGCAACACCCGCTTCACTCTCTATTGGCGCGGGTGTCAGAGCGGCCGTGCAAGAGAGACGTTAAGAGAGAGAGAGCATGCTAGAAGCCGCCAGCACGCGTAATAGAACATTCTCGAAGCTATCAACACGTGTAATAGAACATTCAAGAGCAGCTAACGGGTGCAATGGAACATTCTCGAAGCTATCATCACGTGTAAGAGAACATTTAGAAACCGCTAAGACGTTACATAACATTCAAGACGGCTACCTATCGACAGCCGGCCGAACCCATACGCTAAGTAATACAGTTCGAGAATCACGTGTAATGATTGTAATACATAAATAACTATAACAGTAAACACTACTAATTATGCATGTTAAGTATGGCAGATACATAAACGACACAAAACTATGTAATCGTTGTGATAAAATGTATTGAGAAATCAATAAGTGAGAGAACCCGGGAGCGGCGGCGGGAGAGCGCATTTGCATGCACTTTCAAGTCGGCGCGTATGTAACGGGCCGACATAATGACCTATTTGAGACGAGCCAGAGACATCGAGGAGAACCAATTGACGGCATCTCCGAACGGCCGGTAGATTCGCGCGCACACGCCAAGCTCCCGAGGTTACTGCGCTAACCGACGTTATCGTGTCGTTCTTTCTTGTGAGCGAAACCTCCGCACGTCCCACCGTGTAGCCCTTATTCTGACAGTAAGAGCGCGGGAAAAAATACGTCGAGAAACAGTTCGAGTACGACGATTTGGGCGTGGAAATGATCAGCTCGTTAGAGCTCATTCTTCGTGACGGCTCTACCGCGACCACGACAACAACAACAGCCAGCGACAACCCACCACAACCGCGTACTACCGCTCAAGACAGAACCGAGAAGATCCCAAAATTCTCAGGTAACGTCAAGCAATTCAGAGAATGGTGGAAGTTATTTGAATACTACATACACAAGAACGAGAACCTTCCGGACATCGCCAAATACAAGGCCCTCAAGGATATTTGAGGGCCTTGTATTTGGCCCACCACTTCGCCGGGCCAACGAGAGGCCAAATTCTCTCGTTGGCCCGGCGGCGCGAGAGATTTCACACCTCGACTTCGCCCCGGAGCAATACTGCACAGCGATCGACAGGATCAGAGATATCTTCGGCCGGCAACAAGATGCAGTCACCCAACACATCAAGGCCATTCGCAATTTGTGTTACACAAGGGACCTTCATCTCACCGAGAAACTAAATAGGTTTGTGTCAACTTTATCTCAGAACCTGCTAGCTTTGTCGACACTTAACCCAAATAATAGCCAAACTCCTACTCTAGTGCCGATGATTCTAGATTGCATTCCGACATATTTGGCCGAAATGTTCATTGAACAGTACAATGAGAAATGTGAATCACCGGGCTACAAAGTAAATAAGCTAGATGCCCTAGTAAGGTTTCTGAAAAGAAAAACAGACGCTAAAAATGCAGTTGGGCGAAAAGTTTCGACAAACATTAGGGTACAGCATAATAAGCAACTCACTTATCACACAGCTTACCAAGATAAACCTTCGAAATACAAACTCAACGGAAATAGAAGTCAAATTTCGATGCACACAACAGCATCCAATGTAGACCACTCATGTATCTTCTGCGGTGAAGCACACAATAGCGATAAATGTAGAAAAGTGTTGTCCTTCGAAGAAAGAAAAAAAAAATTAACGAGAAAATGCGTGCTTTAGGTGCCTTAGACGCAACCATGTCGTATCGAAGTGCAGAAGTAGACAAGCGAATTGTCTTAAATGTAACGGTAGACATTTCGCAATCATGTGCAACAAATCAACAACAAACACCACACCACAAGCATCTTCACAGCCGAACACATCCCCGAACACGTCATCAAATTCAAACTACAACACTCTTCTCCCAACGGGGTTCATGCAAGTTTTGTCAGCAAACAAAAACATAACGTGCCGAGTCCTCCTAGATTCAGGTGCCCAACGCTCCTACATTTCCAGAAAGTCATTGACCAATTGGGTCTCAAACCAAACGGACGCAAGCGTATGATTATACACACTATAGGAGGAAACGTGTCCAATGTCCAAGAATTTGACATTCACATTAAAGAGCAGATTTGCTCCCTATGAGTCAATTAATGTTAGCTGTTTGGGTATCCCGGAAATGACCAAAGGAGAACTACCAACAATTCAGATTACACACAATCTACACCCAATCGCAGACATTCACGAGGACAATCTCTCCCGCGCGATTGACATACTGATCGGCTCTGACTTCCTGGCCAGGGTGGGTTAATTAGAAACCAAATCATTCGACGATCTAGTGGCAGTCCTTACCAAACTTGGTTGGATATTCCACGGAAAGGCAGGTTCACCCCTAGATGACCGCATTGAATCAGCTCTATGCGCATTAGTGGCCATGCAGCCATGTACGGCGGTGACATCGCGAGGCTATCCCATAGAAGACGTCGAGCCCGGTGGCGTGGTGGCATGCGTCTGCGCCTCGCGACCGAAGGAGACACATAGGTGCGCGGGTTCGAGCCCCACCGTTGCACATTTGTATTTATGGGGGTCCGTCTATGAAGCAATGCGAAAAGCAGTCCCATGGACGTTAAATCTTGGCTGAGAGTCAGCCCCGAAAGGATCCCATAGAAGACAAACTCAGCAGTGACGCCGCAGAGCTAGACATAGAGTTTTTATGGAAGACTGAGACAATGGGCATAAAGACTCCGTCACAGAAAAAAGCACCCTAATTCACGATGAACTAAATAGCTCATTTAGGAATTCCATTGACAGGTTACCTAGCGGACGTTACGTCGTTAATCTTCCATTCAAGGAAAACCTGCGCGCACTTGGAGATGACGAAAACATAGCCAAGTCTCGCTTAAAAACCTCCTGTCAAAAGCAGAAACAAGGTTACACTTAAAGCCATAGACGACGAAATCGCCAAATATATAGAAAAAGGTTATGCAGAACCCGCCCATTCCAAAAAATACGGTGAATTATCACACTATCTTCCAGTTCTAGCAGTAACTAAACGTACAGACAATCTCTCAACCGAATTAAAAATCAGAGTAGTAAAAGACGCGGGTGCTAGGAGGAAGGACGAAGCTTCCCTCAATGATGTCCTGTTCCAAGGCCCTAGTCTCTTACCAGACATACTTGAGGTACTGTTCCATTTTCGTAAATATCCGATTGCGATCGTGTCTGATATAGAAAAAGCCTTCCAACAGTTCAACATTAACACAGCGCAAAGAATCTTTTTGAGATTTTTCTGGCCTCTGGGTATATCGAAAGATCCAAAGGCACCCTGGAGGGCATTCTGGGGGACGGTTCTAGATTTTGGTCTAGTTTGTAGTTTGTGGCTACATTGCGCAGGATTGAGGCATCATCTCGAAGGAGAAATAAACTCCCACCCAGAGCACTCCGAATTCATTAAAGAAATAATTGACAACTTCTACTTGGATGATATTGTTACCAGGGGCCTGGTCGTTAAATGAAGCTATGAACAAAATCCAACTTATGAATGAAATATTCTTAGCGGGACATTTTCCCTTAAAAAAGTGGGCTACCAACTTCGATGCATTGGGAATCTTCATGAAAGATTCAGCTCCGCTACAGGGCACCACGGTTGTCTTTGCCGACGAAAATTTTAAGTTATTGGGAATACGTTGGAATCAGACCTCAGACCATTTAGGCGTCTTTACGGAAAAAGCAGTTTCCTGCTTTAACAACAACAAAGCCACCAAACGCAACCTCTTAAAAGGTCTAGCGCAAATATTTGATCCTCTCGGCTTAATCTCTCTCATTGTCATAAGCTCGAAAATACTTCTTCAGAGACTATGGCAAAAAAGAGTAGATTGGGACACGGTACTGACCGACGCAAACTTAAAAGCATATAACGACTTTGTTCAAATTTACAGTTAAACCCCACCCCACAAATTAGCAGACCGTTTAGTTTACCAAGCGACATAAAACCAGTTAAATAAGAATTACATGCGTTTTGCGGCGCAAGCAAGGTAGCTTACGGCTGCGTAATTTATTTACGAAAAATCTACAAAGACGGCTCAGCCGCAATCTCTTTTGTGACGTCCAAAGCCAGGGTAGCCCCTCTTAAAGGTATTTGGACAACCCCTAGGCTCGAATTATTGGGAGCATTAATCGCGGCAAGAATAACTTCCAAAGTAAAAGATTACATTGGCTTCCCCACCGAATCAATTTATTTTTGGTGCGATAACTCCTCAGTTCTGGGTTGAATCGGGGATTCCCCAGAGAAATGGAAACCATTCGTATTGAACAGGATTACGGAAAAATAGCAACTAACCAAACCAAGCGCTTGGAAATACGTTAAGTCTAGTGACAACCCGGCGGATATTCTGAGCAGAGGATCCACACTACTTTCAAAGCGAACCGCCGACCTGTAGCTTGCTGGCCCCAACTGGCTATTATACCCAGGGTTCCCTTCCTACGACCTTAACGTCCAGATTTCGGTTGACCCAGAGTCAGAAATAGAAATAAGGAAAATTTCCGCTTGCCTAGCAACGTCTACCCCTTTAGGAAAAGTAAATGAGAGCATGCTGCATGCGGATAGATTTTCTACTTGGGCTAAAACCGTGGCATTCATGAGAAGATGGCTACTCCATCATCGAAAACACGACAGAAACAACACAAGGAACGAGCACGTCAGCTCAGAAGAATACAGCTCAGCCCAAGTGACGCTGTTGAAAAATATACAAAGTATTTAATTCAGTTCAGAAATGCTTACTGTACGTGCAAACACACCCAAAACTAGTCGCTTGTTTCAGTACAATTCATTTACGGACAATTCAGGTCTAGTCCGTTGCAGATCAAGACTAGAGAAATCCAGAGAATTATCGTACGAGGAAAAGTATCCCGTGCTTCTCCCGGGCGAGGACCCATCAGTAAGATTATTGGTCAATCACATCCATGCATATAATTGCATACATTCAGGTGGCGTTTCCGCCACCCTTCACCAGATACGTTCGAAATACTTTATTCTACATGCTCGCAGAGCAATTAAGAAGTTCTATCCAACTGTAAAGTATGCATGAAGTTCAAAGCAAAGGCGGCAGCTGAGCAAACCCCACCTCTACCAGCTTTCCGCTTAGAGCAAGTGCCACCTTTCACTTACACGGGCATTACCTTCGCAGGACCTATATACGTTAAAGACGATAATGGTATAAGATTAAAAAGCTACATTACATTGTTTGTCTGCGCAGTTTCCAGAGCAATATATCTGGAGTTGATCCCAGATCTGTCTTGCGCAGAGTTCCTACTCCGCAAGTTCCTAAACAGACACACCGGCGTCTCAATTATTTTTTCTGACAACGCATCAACATTTAAAAGAGCGGCAAAAGAAATACAATTTATCTTTCAACACATAAAAAAATAAACAAACGCAATCATTATTAGCCCTTTCGGGTATAAAATGGGAATTAATCACGGAGCGATCCCCCTGGCACGGAGGCTGGTGGGAAATAATGATATAATCGGTGAAACGACCCCTTCGTAAAGTACTCGGCACGAATACTCCCAACTTCAGAGTTCTAGCCACATTTTTAACGGACATTGAGAACATGGTGAACCAAAGACCATTAACTTCAGTATCATACAGCTTAGATGATGTAAACGCACTCACGCCAGCACACCTAATGTACAAATACAGAAATAAAGCAGTTTTTCCAGAAACGTCCCGACTACCAAAGGACCCTTCCGAATTCTCAGCAATAATTTTCTCAAAGCGTTGGAAGCACCAACAATCCATACTTAGTGCCTTCTGGAAGCGTTTCAAAGAAGAGTACTTACAGTACCTACGAACCGCTCACACAAACCAACCTATCGACCGCAGACCCTTGAAAGTCAGCGACTTGTGCGTACTAAAAGACACCTCACCCCCCAGAGCCTTTTGGCCTCTTTGTCGCGTCATTTCTCTATCAGGGGGGAAAGGACGGACCTTAGACAAAGGTCCTGTACTGTCAGAATGGCCTCAGGCCTCACATTACGCCGACCAATAGAGTTACTTTATAAACTATATGTAAATTAAAAAATAATTAATAATAATAAACAAAAGATATAACATGAATGCATATACACTTGAACATTGTTGCTCCACCCCACCCTCAACGACCACAGCACTTGACACGAAACGATGGCTACACTGCACCACCGTTTCCAGG
The DNA here is from genome assembly GCA_003439945.1 of Dermanyssus gallinae. Lineage (NCBI taxonomy): Eukaryota > Metazoa > Arthropoda > Arachnida > Mesostigmata > Dermanyssidae > Dermanyssus > Dermanyssus gallinae. The sequence continues at coordinate 27,994 of QVRM01001316.1, read as the reverse complement.
GGAGTGTGACGAACACTATGTGAGTCGTGTTCTTCTTAGCGCAACACCCGCTTCCCCCTCTATTGGCGCGGGTGTCAGAGCGGCCGTGCAAGAGAGACGTTGAGAGAGAGAGAGCATGCTAGAAGCCGCCAGCACGCGTAATAGAACATTCTCGAAGCTATCAACACGTGGAATAAATTATAGGAATTTTTGCTTTTGACACGTAACTGGTAATTTTGCATCATGAATATATATATATATATATATATATATATATATATATATATATAACATACATATTTATTTAATAAATATTCCGTACAAAACATGTCTCGACGCTCGCAGTGGGCTTCCAGGCCTGTGGCACGTAGCCTTTTTTACTTGTAATTATCTCGCATTGAACAATAAACAGTATCTCTTGTAGTGATAATGGGTGTTTATCCTTTTTGGAAATAATGAAGCACTTTATAAGATGTGTAACGAGAGGAAAGATCGTTTATCTTTTAACTCCCGTTGTTAAATAGTTCCCAATTTAATTGTTGTCTCTTAATTAAATTGTGTTTAGTATATCTTCTGATGCACCTCATTTTTTAAAATTCGCATTAGAGTGATATCTAACAAGCTAATACCTACAGAGTGATAGCTTTATTTACGCTAAAGAGAGTTTATGCAGGTTTAATTTTAAGAATGTATGTTAATTTATACGAGTAAATTATAATGAGATAGAGGTAGAGATACATGCATATTGAAAAATGAACTAGCCTGGCCACTTTTTTTTTTATCTTAATAAATTGCTGTTACCACACTGGTTTATATATTGTACATCTCACGGAATTTATTTAGTCAACCTTTAATCAGAGCAAATAATACACCACTCCCGGCGTACTTACGCACGTATGCATAGGCATCATGGTTTTAAATGTATATATATATATATATATATATATATATAAATGCATATATATATAAATATATATGTGTGTGTACTATATGTCCATATATATATATATATATATATATATATATATATAAATGCATATATATATATATATATATTGTGATGATTTATTAATAATTTACAATACGTTTGCACACTCGGCAGTGCTCGCCTTAATAAAAATGGTGGTAAAAAGGTGTCATGTAAAGTTAAGAATCAGTTGTCCGTGTTCTTGCTTGATGGTAGCGCCCGCTCTTATGGACCCGGTGCGAGCGGTATATCCTCAAGGTTCCTTGCAAACTTAAAACGGTGAGATCCATAAGATTCCTCTTCGTGACGCCGAGCTCCAAGAGCGTTCTCGCAGATTCGGAGTCCCATGCACCACTCATAGAGATAGCGATGGATCCGAATCTGCGAGGTTTTTGCGGGCCGGGGAGCGCCGCTCTTAGGAACTCGACGTCATATTTGGTGATCTTGTCCTGCCGCGCGTTTGCCAGGTCCCGGTTCGCGCCGCAAACCTCGGCATCTAAAACCCTATATATGTGTGTGTACTATATGTCCGTAACGAGCCAGCAAATACGGTGACCACCATGAGCGGTGACATAGGAGCAACATGGTCGATTTGCCTGGCAGCGTAATGCGTGCGATGGCCGTGTCATTGTTGGTCAGCATCGCTTCAAGTGCTGCCGATCACCAGATTCGCCGTTGTCGGCAACTGTTAACGGGACAGTGATTTGGCGATCGGCAACATTAGCGACAGTTGATTTGAAACCGATTGCTGATTGAGCTGCGGGCTGAGCGCGCTTTGGATCCGCCACAGTTCACTGTGGCCGCAGTTTCTCGGCTTGTCTCTCAGTTCGTCTATTCTATTGTTATTTACTGTCACAGTTGTTGTTGTTCTTGTCTTTGTTGTTCTTGTTTTTGTTGTTGTTGTTCTTGTTTTTGTTGTTGTTGTTCTTGTTTTTGTTGTTGTTGTTAGTGCTTCCGCCGTCACCACATCGGCCGTCGCAGCTGTGGTTGTAAACAACATTATTTGCTAGCTTGTTGATTTAGCAGTTATTTATTTATATTTCACTTTTTATGTGGTGTGTTTCACTGCTCACGCGCGGGCCTGTCAACCAAATGACAACCAACCGTCAGGTGGCCGAACCGACCCCGGTCGCCGACGGTGTGACACGTTTTTTAGTTCCCTATTTATTTTTCTATTTTTAGCCTTGTCGTCACAGTCGATGCCGATCCTGTCATTGTCATTCTTCTCGCCGCCTTCGTCGTTAATGTCGGCGCCGCGGCATTGTTACCTCTGTGCCGTCGTCGAAGAGCTGTTGTTCCGGTGGTTACCGGCCCCCACCGCTCGACACTTGGACCGCGTCGCGCCAAATGTTTTTCGCCATTTGACTACTCGCTACGCAGACAAGCTGTCCAAGGCAACGAACCAGTTAATCAAATCAAACCTAACTAGACTACCTGCCTAACTACCTAATGAACTAGCCGGTAAGCCAGCAGTAATAGAAGAAGCGGTTGGTCTGCCCGCCCGCCAGGACCTGACCGGAGGCTTGACAGAGAGCCGGATCAATGACAGCTGTGGTCAGAAGATGACTCACCTTTCGCAAGCAACACTTGTTCTTTGTGACGAAGACAACGGCGGCAGCCTAACACGATTTTGACTGCGACCACGAGTTGCGGCAACGAAGAGCCCAAGCCGGCTGGTGCACATTCCGGCATCCGTCGTCAGAAGTTACACAATCAAAAGCAGCTCCCGGAGCCGCTAGGGGTCAGACATCAACGGACAGACGTTCGATACCCCGTTCTTTCGATACACCTAGCTCTTGTCTTTTGTCTGCTTGCGTGCTTGCTTACATCCGGCGGTCATCAGTCGACCGAGCGCACTCGAGATAGACAACCTGGGGTGTGATAACGTTAAGAAGGGATGGGAAGCACGTGAAGGGGACGGTGTGGCCGAGTTCTCCAGCTGCTATTTCTCACCCATTAAGGATTTGGGGGAATTTGAAGGGTTCCTAGAAAAACTCTTCGAGAGCGTGAGCGGCCAAGGGGCAAGGGAGCAAGGGACATGCTATCACCGGGGACTTCAGTGCCGCGAGCACGGCATGGGAGAGCCGGCACACATCGAAGAGGGCACTTTTCTGGAGAAATGGATAGTTGATAGTGGCCTACCAGTACTTAATAATGGAGTGACTGCTATTTTTCCAGAGGAGACCAGATAGCTTTTATAGACCTAACGATGGTCAGCGAATCGGCGTTTTCTATGATAGGGGAATTACGCGTCGCGGAGGAGGCGAAGATTATGTGTGATCACAGAAACATCTGTTTTAAGCTCAGAATACCCAACTCACGCAAAATATACATTTGGAAAAGGAGACACGGGGTCTTGACACTGACACAGCGAAAATAGGAGAGCACTAAGGTCGACTCAACAGACTCTAGCAATTACGGTTGACCAGGTGTACCGGACCGTCTCCACCGAAGCCCTCGTGATCCAGGCTAAGATGCTGCCATGGGATCTACTGGCGGAAAAACAAAGCAAGATATTTCTGAAGGAGAACCTGGACCTCGCCAAAGCCAGAAGTGCCACAATCGCGGTCTGGAGGAAGGAATGGGTGCCGGTTACGCCCGTGGTGACCAAAGGGAACTGGACCAAAAGTCTGATATCGGACCTCAAGGCTTGGTATGACTGTCGACATGCGGAGTTAACCTACTATACGGCTTAGGTTCTGACCCCACGGTCACGGTTTACGGTCAGTTCCAGAGCTACATAAGAAAGCCTACCAGTGACATCTGTGTGCTATGCAAATCTGGGGAGGCGGACGACGTGGAGCACACGACGAGTCTCTTTGGGAAGCAAGGTGCACGGGCTCCACGGCTGTGAGGGGTCGCCCCATCAAGGAGGTAGTTAGCTATATGATGATCTCAACTGAAGCGTAAAAAGAAGACGACGAACCTGTTCGACGCAACTTTGACGCTTTATACAGCCAAACAACCCGCTAGGCGGGAGAGGTTCACTCAGCAGCCTCGGGAAAGTCGTCGAGACGAGGAGTCGAGGGATGTGAGAAAGGAAGTGCAGCCAGGCCCTCAAACTCTTGACGCACCCCTTCAGAACGGTGAATATCTTGACATAAACTACCTATTTAGATGCATGTAACTATGCAGAAAGCTAGACAAAAACATATCTAAATGAAAGAGATATGTCAGGGACGCCTCTCCCATGTCTTCGAATAAATGCTAGGTATTACCGAGCCTGGGAGGGTGGGGAAGAATCCGGGTTTAGTGAGTTTGTGAGCCCCACACTAGTCACACAGGCTGCTAGTGACGCATGTGCATTTTTAATGAATCGTTAACGATAAAGACTTGACATTTGGGTCCCTGCGAATTCGTGCACTTCTACGGGGATCAAGCGTAGAGACCAGCCATCTCTGAAAAGTTCTCCGAACCGAGGCCTCATTCTCTTTCCGCCCATTTTCAGGTCTCTTTCCGCCCTCTCTGGCCAGACCGTCGTGTTTCAGAACGTACGGTAGGCCATTGAGGGTAAATTTCTGCCAAAGGTTTCACATTCAAGGCTTGGCGTCTTGCTCACCTACCTGCGCTGACGATACAGGATAGGCCGTAGCGTCCGGCCAGCCGGGCGACGTCTCCACGGATGCACCACGTGAGCGTGTTCACGCTCATCAATCGTCATCATTTAATTAAATGTATGATATTAAGAGCTATTAGAGAACAATCCAAGGGCATATGACTAAAGTTTTTGAGCATATGACTTAGAATATTGTAAATCGTTGCCTAGAGGGCGACATTTCCGCAGATATGCACAGAGTGAGTACCGGAGGCCGGGCCGCCTTCGCTGGTCAAACAGAATTCTTGCAGGATAGACAAGTACTATTTAATTAAGTTTGGCCAGTAACACCACTCAGGTTTTCATAAATAGCGACAACCACTAGTCAACAAACCGTGAATCCAAAGGATTTTAGATTCAGATGACCGCCTCAAAAACGATTGCCTTTACATGATTTGCGGGCTTGTCTGAAAGTCTGACGTATCCGTGTTAGCGCAGACAAACAGCCAAACAGTTTAAACGGAAAAACAGTGCGAGATATTTATATATATACAGGGTTATTCATATCGTTATGCACTTATTTCGAGGTTTGGTAGAACTCGGCAAGAAAATAATTTTTCTCAGTGGAGGGAGGACGCTAAAACGTTTTGTTTAGGAGAGAGAGTAAAGTTTATAAAAGTAGTTATTCTGCCTTTTTTCTCTTACATAGTTGTGCAAAAATCTATGTTTGCGGGAGAATCAGTTCGCGCATGAAGGAACCAATCATATTGGCGAGTTCGAGGGGAAATTCTGCACAACGAAAGACACTTCATTAGCTTGCGAGGCTTTTTTTGTGACTTTCCGTTGCGCAGAATTTCCCCCCAAACATGGCGATATGATTGATTCCTTCATGCGTTAACTGGTTCTCCCGCAAACGTAGATTTCGCACAACTATGTAGGAAAAAAAGGCGGAATAACTACTTTTATAAATTTCACTCTCTCTCCTAAACAAAACGTTTTCGCGTCCTCCCTCCATTGAGAAAAATTATTTCCTTGCCGAGTTCAACCAAATCTCGAATTAAGTACATAACGATATGAATGACCCTGTATATATATATATATATATATATATATATATATATATATATATATATATATATATATATATATATATACATATTCTTCAACCGCCCTATGTCTCTCGATTTAGCTAAATTGTGCACGCTATTCTTTTCTCTAAATTTCTAAATTAGGACTACAAAAAGTGACCTGTATGTATATACCTGTATATACATATGCACGATCCCACGCGATTAGTAATTTCTTACGCAAAATATACACCATAGCATATGGAGAATGCCAAGAAGGAGACATTGATGGCGAACACCATGCAACAAAACCAATACAATGGAAACAAATATGGTTTAATGCTAGGCGCTACGTTATGCACAGTTGATGCCGCACTTGCCCATTAAGTTCTAACATGTTTTCTCATGTAAAGGCGATTACATACACCTAGTTCATAAAAAGCTTCGAGAAGATAATAAAATCAATTTTTGAATTGCAGGCTACCCTTAACGGGGATTTCAAAAATGTCCGTAACCTTGAAAAACACGTAATTGGATAAGCCCTGCAAACTCGGCTTAGATGCAATTGCCGGCGTAGATTATTACGCAATTAGGTAATACAAGATTTAAGCGAGATAATAGGTTATACAAGGTCTAAGCGATCCCACGCAAGAGCCCATGATTACTAAGCAAGTTACCTAGTTACTCATTCTGGCTGAATGTTTACAGTAAAAAAAACACATAGGCACCATTTTGTTAGACGGCTTTAGCCCTACAATTGGCCAGATGTAAGCTACTCTTCAGAACCGCTGCAAACTTCCACAATTATATCTATGTCTAATGCCACTATCTATGCAAACGATGATTTACACCGCCAATAAACAACTTCCAGACAATTTCGGAAGAAGTCGAAAAAATTATCAAGTATAAAACGCTAAACAAAACTTGTCACTTTTAATTTCAACTGTACGTTGATTTGTTGTTCTTTGGTACGAAAAAGAAAGCACAAGACTATATACGGTAAACCCCCTAGAGAAACACCAAGCTTCAGACAAAATGCTTGTCTTTGGACCAACAAAATCGACTAGATGTGCACTCCTCACTTCAGCGCCAAAGCCAATCACTAATATTAATTGCCAAAGTGACATTTTTTACTCCTGATTGCATTCCTAAGTTCCCAGTAAGAGTTGTGTTCGTCAGAGTCGTCTCATGAATCGATATGCAAATTAGACGCTTAAAACAGCACTCATGCATATTTCAGGTTCGGCAGGAAATGTACGAAGATTGCTAATATTGTATGTACATATATGTATGCATTTATGCAAAACCGACAGTGAGTCAGCTATATGTCAACTCATTTGAAGGTTTATATAAATTAAATGCATAATCTGACTTCGCCCTCAATAAAATGCGTCCTCATTTTCCTGGGTAGTTCCATTAATGTTGTAAGAATGAATGTTGATAATTGTTGTAAGTGTCGTATATCGCACTATTTTCAAGACTTTAGTATAAAAAGTCCTGTGCATCAATATATATATATATATATATATATATATATGGAGCCGCGCAGGAATCGGTAAATAAATGCATCACTACTGGAGCAATAGTTGAGAAACCGTATCGCGCGCAAACAAAGCGCGGAAGAAAGCGAGAAGGAGTTAAAATAGTTCCCGTTAGAAAATCTGGTAATGGAGAACTAATAACAACACTAAGAATAATAATGGCATACTCTAAACATGCCTGCATTTTCTGCGCTACCGAACTGAGTAGTTGAACCCTCCCCCGACACATGATAGCCGACTACGGCTCTCTTTCTCTCTCTGGATCTATTAAACATCTCAGCATCGCCAGGGCTTAATTACCGCTAGAATAACAGTATGAGGTTCACCGAACTCATGACCAGCAGACGCAATCGACGAGTGGGTTTTAACTCGGCTGCCTCTGCAGCTGGGAGACGAAACCTCACATCATCACTGAAGAGCTATTAGGACAATCCATTAAGAGAGAGAAAAAGAGGGTGATACATTTTACCGGGCTTGGCCTGTCAACACTTGTCACTTATTCTGTTGCTGTTTTAAAACTGAAGCTAAATTTTTTCGCTCAGCTGCCCGACTACTACTAGATGCTTCGAATGAACGCATTCGGTGATGTGGGGGCCGCCGACAGGCGGTTGACAGCGTTTAATCGACCCAATAACTCCAACTAAGTAAAATGCATTCTATGCATTTCCGAGATCTCCCAAATCCAAAACCAAAAAGTAAGATGCTCACCGAGGACAGCGACACACGGCAGTGACTAGATAGATATATAATTCGCAAACCAGAAACCAAGATAATATTTTTTTATAACTTTATATATGAATTTATTTTTTTAATTTGAGACTTTAATTTGTTTGTCTGGTACTGTTGATACATTTACGAGTACTACTTCAAAATTCGGGACGTGTAAAGAGTGGTGTATGCATAATAAACAATTCTAAGGCACGGAAACGCCGTGCTAAAACCTATTTAAGAGCGCATACTACGGAGGGAAGTAGCCTCGTTTTATTTTTGTAGTTCTTAGCCTGAGATTAGGTAGCACGCAAGTTTCTTACAGTCTTCTTCCAACATGAACAAATAGTAGTAGGCCAAATTTGTCTAATGAGCATTTTTAATATGACCAGAAAATATCTACGCGCAGACTGCGAATTTTGTTGCGAGTTCGGCGTTATGATTGCTTAAGTCTCAGTGCACACTAGTCTCGTGCGCTTTCCACACCACCATCAGAATATTTTGATACCTTCAATTTTGAAACCTTACAATTTCAATGCGTTAACCAAGTTTTCCTTAAAGGTCCTTGTATTGTTTAGGTTAGGCATGACGCTCGCCTGACCTTCTTATGTTCAACCAATGTACAAAAATTAAGTTTGAAATTCACGGTCGCCTAAAAATGCAAATGCCTGAAATACAAGTGTCTCTTTTTTAAATTCTACATTGCGCCATTTTTTTGGCTATTCTATTTATTTTCTCTATTGTCTGTCGTAGCATCCAGACTTTGTTTAGCTCACTGGTTATTATCTTTCACCAGGCTGGTCGCAGTTGTTCTGTAAGAACGTTTATCTTAAACTCTACACCCCTTCAAAGGCTTCAAGCGTTCATATATATATATATATATATATATATATATAGCACAAACATACTTTTCTTCGTTTTGTCTAGACCATTAACAAAATATCCTTTCTAGCAACCTCAATGACTGATATTCCGAGGCACATGGTAGTATGATTCTCATATATCACTAAACACATATAATCTAATAAGACAGAATATAACCTTCATTGCGCGCCCGTCATACTGATGCCCACTGTGGGTACCGCCTACGCTCTCTAGCCGGCGGAATGTTCTTCTTCTTTACGGTGTTGCGAAAAAGCAATAATCTCAATATCAAATAACCAAGAGACCCTTCGGGACTAGGTACCGGCAAGCAAGGATTGAAACGCATGTACGCTAGCGTCTCATTTGTTAGCCTCAGCCAGTGTGTGGTGAAGCATGCCTAAAACTTAAAGTAGTTTTATGCACAGATCCTGACGACGGTAAAATCATCTTCAAGCTCTTCCAGGTGACGTCGGGTGGTAACCGTTGGACTCGACTGTATCCCCAGACGTAAAATGTTCTTGCAGGCAGGACGGATTTAAAGTCATTATTCAATAAAACGTTTCCACTATAGACAGCTTAAAATGGTTTTTGACAGCGGTGTTTCTTTTTTGTCAAAACCTCCACGAACTAACCATGCGCTGATATTTCGATAATACTCGGTTTTAGTAATCATCCGAAATCTGGGCAGCGTAAAACTTTAAATGAATCGTTTTTACTCATAATTATCTCAATCTTTACATGGACAAAAATACCAATTTATTTAGCGTGGTCCGATCTATTAATGAACAATTTCCTACGCTATTTTTTATTGGAGTATTTCTAAAGCCTGTAAATATAGTGCATGTGAAAAAGACGCTTGCTACCTATATATATACCAAGCAAGATGGCTTAGTGGCAAAGCCTTTGCCTTGCATTCGGGAGGACTGGGTTCGGGACCCAGACCGGCCACTCTTAAATTGGTTTGCATGGTTTCCAATTTAGACAAGGTAAATGCCGGAGTGGATTAAAATTAGCCATGACATGAAAAACCGTACACGGGCAATAGCCTTACGGAAAATCTTAAATAAATATATATATATATATATATATATAGCGACGAACCGCTTTGTGTATCTCATGTCAGGCTGCCCATCGGCTGCTAAAACAATCCGACTAAGGCTGAAGATGCCGCGTACAGTGCCTTACGAATGTTTTATTTCGGAGTGGGAAGCTAAAGTCGAACAGTCCAGACGGGAGGTCGGTGGTTTGGACGTTTTCAATGCCTCGCACCTTTGGTTTGGCCCTGCATGTGACAATCGCCACGTATACACCAGGTACATAGTGCATGGTTATCACTACCTGGTATGTTCAAACGCAACCTTTCACGAGGAGTACGAGTTGTGCACCTGCCGGTTCTGCCTGCAGTTGAAGTACCATGCAGTGGAATGCACAGCGCTGGACCAAAAATCGTTGCACTACTTCTCTCGTCGGAAGCGTGAAGAAGATAGAGCTTCCTGAAGAAACATTTTGAAATGTATATTATACTCAATTTGAGTGAAATAAACATAATTGTAATATATATTGACACTTGACAGAGCAAATATATGATAGGCGTAACCCTGACTGAAAATCCATGTACATTCTTCGAATTAGCCATCGATCACATTATATTCAATCCATAGACGTAAAACAATGGCTCTGATTATTTTAGTTAAAATGTATACGCGTTTATTACTCACTTATGTTAGCCTATACAAATCTACATGGCACCTTCCACCAAATGCTTGCCTCTAAATGCCAACTTTACAGTAGGATATCGCGAATCACCGTCAGCAGAGATGCGTACGGCTATATCTCGGCCGAGGAGTGAGGCAATACTAAGCACACATAGACAATCGGCCATTCGTGCAACGCATCGCAACGGGTCGTACAAGTTTGTGCAAGGCTATATAGCAAAAACACGCGACTATGTCATTTTAGAAAGTCACCGCCGACAAACTTTTCGATAGGACGTCCTCTAAGTCGTCGGCGGCGGCGGAGACGGAGACGACAATGACGAAGCTGTCGGAACTTTAGTCTGTCGTTGCCTTGACCTTGTTAGCGACGACGACGACCGATTTCGTACCAATTTACTGGCGGTAGCGGACGATTCTCTTGCAGAGGATCCCGAACTCCCTGGCTTAGCTGACGCGGCCTCAGTCAGCGCCAGCAGTTCTTCTTCGCTCGCCTCGGGATCCCATCGGCGGCGGTCACGCTTGGCGACGACCGGCTCGAACTGCGCCAGCCGATCGCCGGGCTCCGGTTCAACGCGCAGTCGATGCAGAAACTTTTGCACGTGGATGCTGAGCGAGTGTCGCTTGTTCGCATCGAGAAACACTGCGAGGTGGCGAACCGCCGCGTCGTTTAGCGGTATCTCATTCCGCTCGCAGTATTCAAGCAAGTAGTCGAACATTTCTGTAATCAGAGCGCGCCGCAGCACACAAGAACACGTCATATATCGCTACCATATGCGTGTATGTATGTATGTATATATATGTAAATATATATATACATATGCTGTTCAATCGTTATCGCGACTTTTGTGTTTTTTTAAAAATTATTCATTTATTCATGAATATCTATTTTGTCCCCTTTAAAGTAATCCCCATGAGATATTATACACTTGTGCCAACGGTTTTTCCAATCTTCGAAGCACTTCAAAAAACCATTTTTTTTTATCTTGTTCAGCTCCTCCTTCGATGCCGTCTTTATCTCGTCAAGCGTAGCGTAGCGTCGTCCTTTCATGGGCCTCTTCAGTTTAGGGAACAAGAAAAAGTCACAGGGGGCCAGATCTGGGGAATACGGTGGCTGCGGCATCATTAGTGTGTTGTTTTTGGCCAAAAACTCGCGCACAAGCAACGATGTGTGAGCAGGGGCGTTATCGTGGTGCAAAAGCCAATTTTTGTTCTTCCACAAATCCGGGCGTTTCTGGCGGATTGCTTCGCGCAAATTGCGCATAACTTGCAGGTAATATTCCTTATTGACCGTTCTACCCTGTGGCAAGAACTCATGATGCACCACGCCCCTGCAATCGAAGAAAACTGTCAGCAAAACTTTCACATTCGACCGAACTTGGCGCGCTTTTTTCGGTCTTGGTTCGTGCGGCAGCTTCCATTGAGATGATTGAGCTTTGGTTTCCACGTCATAACCATAAACCCACGATTCGTCACCAGTTATGACCCTCTGGAGCAAATTTGGGTCGTCGCGGACAGAGTCCAACATCTCATTAGCAATGTTCCTGCGATGCTGTTTTTGGTCGCAATTGAGCAATTTTGGTACGAATTTCGCGGCGACCCGTCTCATGCCCAAATCATTGATAAAAATCGAATGGCACGAGCCAATCGATATGTTTAGGTCCTCAGCAACTTCTCTAACGGTGATTCGACGATTGGCCAATACCATTTTCTCCACTTCATTAATTTTTTCGTCTGTTGTTGAAGTGCTCGGGCGTCCGGCACGCTCTTCGTCGTTCACATCTTCTCGGCCTTCTGAGAACATTTTGTACCACCGATAAACGTTGCTTCGGTCCAAGGTAGCTTCTCCGTATGCCACAGTCAACATTCGGAATGCATCCGCGCACTTAATTTCGTTTTTCACACAAAATTTGATACAGGTTCTTTGATCCATTTTTTTGAATAGGTAAAAATCGAAGACGATCCAAAACACGTGCAAGCAAAGCAGCTGTCAACAATTAAGTGAACATTCAAAATGGCCGAGCTTGTCGGCATAAGTGAGAGACATGAGTAACAACATAACGCCACAAAAAAATCGAAATTCGAATATACGTAACCCGCGAAAATTTTTTCCCCCGCGATACTTTTTGAACACACCTCGTATATATATATATATATATATATATGTAAATATATATATATATATATATATACAAGAACCATATTTGTCAACGCTCGTAATAGGTTATGCTGTATTGGTGGCACAATAGCCGAGCGCGTGCCAGCCTTTTAATCATAGTTGCGTTCCAGCTATAGGAGCAGATAATGCGAAACCACATCCAACAAAAACATAGCGAGGCCGAGATGGTTTCCATCTATATATATATATATATATATATATATATATATATGTATATGCATATTGTTTATTATATGTATATATATATATATATATATATATATATATATAAACATCAGACTTGCCCTTAAGACAACCCAATTTTCTCAAAAACGTCAAGCGAATACTTTAAACGAAGCCACCAGATCTGCTAGTAATATATCTGTACCACTGTACAACGAGTACGCTTTGGAAGTGGTGTCACTGCTTGACGCACGAACCAATAGAAAATTTAAACCCAGCATTCCGGAGCAACGTTGACATTATAACGTTGTTGACGCTCATGTTCCTCTGCTCCATTTCCTGAATCAGGTCCTTAGCCTTCTGGACTGAATTTGCAGCCATCGCGAAAATTCCAAACGTTAGCACGTCCGGCTTACGCCCGCTGAAAGAAAGACCGAATAGAATTTACTTATTAGAAATACTGATCCCGAAATCAGAATGTTATACTAGCATATATATATATATATATATATATATATATATATATATAAAGAAAGCTCAGCATTAGATAAAAATGAACTAAGTTTGAAACTGCATAAACACTGTAGTGCCAAAAAATTGATTATTTTATGTAAACAGTAACTGACAAATCCAACATTAAAGAACAGTGTATGCGGTATAAATTAAAGCAATTTCACAGCGAATATATATATATATATATACACATATGTTATAATTTACGTTTCTTGATCGTGGAATGCTCTCGACTAACAGCTTTACTGTTTAGTTTCTGTCCCGACAAATGTTTCGATTTTATGAACGGTATTATTATATTAAAATATCGCTGGTTCGATCGTTGTTGCTGATCGAGTTCTCTTTGAGCGATGCTCATTGAGAACATATGATAAACCCTACAGCTGAGAGTTAGCACAAAAACGTCTATTGTCGTGCTGCCCAAAGAACCTCTGGGAAACCCTAGATAGCTCAACATGTACGACCCTTTAGAGGCCATCTTTCTAAGGATTTCCATGTTGGAAATTGGGCTGAAATTGTCGAGTCAAAAAAAAACGTAAGGGGTAGCCACAACTTCACTTCCAGATAGCTGTTTGTTGAGAACACATCGCTCTCAAGAAGCCGAAACGAATTTAAATAATTTAAGGAAAGTTGTTACATTAATAATAAAAGTCACTCACCAGTCCCGAATCATTTGTATCACTTCATCGACGCAGGTGTATTTGGACACGATGCACCGCTTCAATAGCTGATTCCAGAAGCCAATATCTAAGCTTTCTCGATCTAACGACTTCACAAACGTCATCAACGCTTCCTCATTCTCGTAAAACTTTAAAAGCTCAGAGAAAGTCTCTCCAGACGGTGTCACCTGGGATTGAGGTAAAGATAGGTATTACGTATAATGTGTATTATATATATTAAATATTGGGAATTTATTATTGAATATATACATATAATGCATATATGTTACGATGTGCCGAACCATTGCACTATACCCATAGATTCTCGCTTTGCCGTACACCTGACCATTGATGTAGAAGCCCCCGCGGTAATCGCGGCGCAGTCGCTTACTAGCGGCCTTCTCTCTGTTTGCTAGATAATTGTTGAGAGAAAGGAGTTTAGAATTTTTAAATAACAAAGCAGGTTACACGAGCGCAGCTAATCTAAAGAAAGAAACATGGTATCAGTTTTGTATCTTTGGGTGAGGGCCATTTACGAATATAGATTTACTTATTTTGATAGACGTTGTGGTTTTTCACACTATAGCTGAATCGATTTCGGGTTAAAGAAAAGTAACTACAGTCGACTTCCCTTGTCTGCTCATTTGTTTGCAAGTAATATTCGGGCAGTCTTATTGCCACGCTACCATATAGCTATGCGTGTATGTTAACGAGACGAGTCGGAGGCGGCTACATTAATATTTTTGATAACATATCCACATTTGTAATCGATTGAAATAATTTAGAAATGTTGATTTCTTCATCTTTAATAATCGGCGTCACGACATACCAAAAACTTTCCACTGATCTCTACTAAAATCTACAACATGCCGTATAAGTGAGGCGAGCGTTGAGCAAGCTTAATACGTCATGGAATCACAAGGTGCGAACGTACTCGAAAATAGCTCATCTGGGCTAGAAGTCCCTCGGGGCCACCGATGAGGGCTAGCCGTTCGCTAGGCTTCCTAGGTACATGCGCGACAGCGACGAGTTGGTTATGTAGTCGGACGTCAAGTAAGTTTTGTCCCGACGCGATCATGGCCACATTCGGGTCCCGCAGTTGACTTCGCTGTGCATCTTCCAACAATCTAAAATAAATTTACATACATAAATAGAGTACAACAACAAAGACCAACAACAATCAGTGCAAATGCAGAGAGCACGCCGAAGCGCTCGCCTTACTCATTCGCGGTATAAGGAAATTTAGATATATAGTCAAAAACGTTCACCGCCTACCCGACTGTCTTGATTTAGTCAGTTCATTCGGATCAAGAAGAGTAGCAATAGCCAAAGGGATGTCATGTATAGATAACCAATAATTACAGCCAACTTTAACTAGGAATTTGATGTGCATTTAGGAAACGACTTCATCTACTACTCTACGTCCGACCGAAACTATTATTATATCTGCCTAAGTGTTTGCAGAATTAGCCGTACTGCTAAATGCTGTAAATCGTATAACAACGGCGTACTTGTTGAGCAGATGAATATCGTCGCCACATCCGCAACTGTAAGCAGCTCTCAACAAATTATTGTACGTGGTCTGCGTTGGCCGAATTCTCTTCCACAGCAATAAACGAAACACGCGGATGGCCAGGACGAAGCCCATCTTCTTATCGCCGACGCAGGCCATTAGTAGGTGATTGTACGTGTCGATCGTCACCGGATGATCCAGTTTGGGCATCTCGTCCAGCAGCTGCAATCAGTCGCATACGACATACCAAATATTATTGAGCAGACGGCGTTATATGCCGATAGAACGAAGTGGGAAAAGTGGCCAGCGCCTTTGGCATTTTAAGTCGCTGATTGTTCATGGGGCGCCGCATACCCTAAGATTTGTAGACTTGGGTAAAATTTTATTTATATATATATATATATATATATATATATATAGGCAGACCAATATGCAAGATCAGATACAAGGATCCATGCCTTGGAGATTTCAATGTCACAAATGGTGTTAAAACTTTCGACATCATAGTGAGAACTGCGATCTTTTAGTTATTCATTTTAGCCACTGTCCTGTTACTGTCGCTATTAGTGGTAATAAAGTGTGTGTTCCTAGTTCTGTTGGCAGTCGTCAATCTTTATCTAGCGATACATCCCTATAAATAATCTCAATTATATGCTCGCAATTTGGCAAGTTAAGCCAGCTGATGATAGGAGCCTTCCTAAGAGGGTTAATGCAAGAAACCACGCACCCGAAAACAACTGTCGCTATCGCCTTGCATTGCAAATGCCTTCATCATGGCGTGATACGTCACTCCGCTCGTCGACCAGCCGTGGATTTTCATCTGGAAATGAAAATTGTTTATCTAAGATGCGTTTATATATATATATATATATATATATATATATATATTTCGTCTGTCAACTAACAACCATATATATATATTCATATAAATATATGTGCATCTTCTAGGAATCATATGTGCAACACCAGAAAGTAGAAAACGGACGCAAAGAAGAGCAGCGTCAAAAAATAACTTCTTGGCTGTTCTCAGGGCGTGTGCAGCATAAAGCAAACCTGTTCGTAGAGATGGTGCGCTTTTTCGAGAGCGCCGCGCTGTTCATCGTTGTGGGCGCATGCGTTAAACAGGCACGTGAGTATGGCGGGCGTCGGCGCCATGTCACGGTCGCGCATATCCTGTAAGCAACCATCACAGCAGGAGATATATATATATATATATATATATATATATATATATATATATATATATATATATATAAATATATATATGGGACCTTAAGGCGTTCGAGAGACAACGGCTGTGGGACATTGGCACACCTACAGAAATCGACAAAGAACGAGTAAGAAAAGTCTCTTTAGAAGAATGGCAAGCTGAGTGGGACGCCATTCCCTCCGGGGCCCCCGGAAAGAGCCTGACCAAACTACTGCCAAACATACAGGCATGGATAGCAAGGCCGGGAGGGGATCTAACCTTCTACCTGACACAGATTCTCACGGGGCATGGAAACTTCCAATCATACCTCCACCGAATTGGAAAGGCCCCATCAGAAATATGTCTTTTCTGCGAAGATGCCCTGGAAGACGGTCCAGAACACACACTTCTTAAGTGCCAGGCATGGGAGGAGGCCAGAACCGGAGCGATAAGACACATTCGCGAGAAATGGTCCAGAGCGGGAATAACCCACCCTGAAGTTCAAGACCCTCCACGAAACTGTCTGAAATGTTTTGTGGAGTACATCCTGGGTTCGGCTCAAGCATGGGAACTGGGAGCGGAAATAGCACAGGAGGTGCTAAAGACAAAGCACATAAGATGCACGGAAAGGCAGAATCATTTTGAAGCCAGCACGGCTGAAGAAAGCGCAACTTTGAATCAAACGGGTTCGCAAGGGCTGGGACAAAGTGCGCCTGACAGGTGGGGGAACCCGTGAGCGACCCCGGCCAATTGATCCGATAGGGCACTCGCCACTTCTCCTGATGGCTCATAGCACTGTTCTATGGAGACCTGGGCCATCAGAGAGTGAAGCTTAAGGGGGGAGGTGCGTTTAGTGGGTATGGGTCTCAGCGGCGTAACATCTATCAGCTGGGGTCGAGTCCCACACAGCTCGAGATGGAAACCGAATTTTCCTACTCGTAGCAGTAGTGCGTAACTGCATTTAACCCTCCTCCACAAAAAAAAAATGTGTGTGTATATATATGTATAAACGGTCACATACAATAACTTTAACATTTACATTAACCATAACGATGTATGCATGCATGTGTAGATATGTGAACACACAGAAATACACGACCGTGCGTAATGTAGTTGTCTTCTGCAGATCTTAGTCATTATTTGTATTAAAAGGCTTCTCAACGAATCAAGAGTTAACTGAACGGCTTGTGAGTGCAAACATTCACGTGCGAAGGAGCTTGGTATCGTTCGAGTGGCAGCACCTGTATGCATTTTGTAACGGCTTCAACTTTACTTAGGCCTTGAATAAAGAGGATTTATCTAAAGGACAATTAGAGGTTAGACGATTACCCAAAAAGCGTTGAAAACATCCAGCTTGAAACAAATCGGTAAAGAAATAATTTAATTTCGAGCAAATGCCAGTACCATTTTATGACATATTTGCATAAAACTTTATATATATACAAATCCAGATCTTGATACACTTTATATATATATATATATTCATATATACATTATTCATCTGACATATATAGTTAAATACACATATCACACTTTTATTGTGATAAATAGATAAATATCAGGGGCGCTTCGACCGGCAGCCGATGCAGAATTATTGAAATATGTCGGGCTTCCCCAACAGTTTTTGTCATGGTCGCTGGATGACTTTGCACATTATGACTTATCATCTAATCACATTGAGCATCGTTTAAAGAAAATTCGATTATTAAGAAGGATCGAAAACAGCGATATACCGGTAGGCTATCAAAACGGCATTGTTATTATAAATGTATGTGTATATATATATATATATAGTTTTAAATTTTAGTAGTTTTCTAGATAACCCATGGCTTCAAAATGCATGTTTCTGCAATAATTTATGTTCTTAATTAGAGATAACAATTCTAACAGTTGGTAGTATACTATAAGAAAGCGAACTATTTGTTATCGACTGCCCTTCCAGCTTTTTTAAATCAGAATATCAAAAGAGAGTTTCCGCAAACGGCGACGTTTGCCACATCTAAGCATCTTCATTTATCTTCTTATCTTTTGATAATGAGACGCACGAGTTGACGGAAGAATTAAAGGAACCTTTCATGCTCCAACTTGCGATCCGCTCGCATAGCCTACTGAGTACTTCGTTGTAGTTTCTACTGAAAACATGTATGTCATAGCACTCTCACTATATACGCCCTAAACCAGCATCATTTGGTTTAGTTCTAACGCCTACATTTTAAAGCTGTTAATAACAACGATAAAATAAGCGGGATGGAGGGCCATGAAGCGTTTTTTGTCCCGGTAAAGTCTAGCCCTACTAAGTTTTTAGATTCTCTAAAACAACCTGTTAACACGAAGCACTGATGACACCGCTGGCTAAGTCAGAAGTACAAAACGTATAATTATTTATTGATACTGTACAGCGAACACACATACAAAGTGTTCGGCTAAAGTCAACATCCTACAGTAGCAGCAGCAGCAACAACAACAACAACAACGCAAAGCTTTGCCACAGCGCTATTACGCGGCGTCACCATCTGGCGGTCAGACCGCTCATCTCCTTCTCAACGGCCTTATAGTTCGTATAGAGAAGTGTAGCCGCTTCGTCGCCGACCCATCGTTCGTATAGCTGCGTAAAATCGACGTCGTCGTCCGGAACGTGGCTCGACTCCAGCTGGCTGGCGCGAAACACTTCGTGCACCTTCGCGAGCAGCTGCTTCGGATCGGCGGCAGCGACGCCGTGCTCGAACGGCCGCAATTGTGCTCCGCCATTGAGACAGCCCGACGGGCAGGCCATCACTTCGACGAAGTCGTACTGACAGGTGCCGCGTTTGATGCGCTGCACGATGTTCTGTATGTTTCGGAAGCCATTGCAGATGGCGAACCGCAGCAGCACGGTGTCGTTCCGCTGGAAGACCACCTCGAGGAAGTCCTTGTTTCGCAACGCCTTGAGCTCGCAGACGGCCTGGGCGTCGCCGAACAGCTCTCTCGCGGCCGCGCGAAACACGTACTCGGCGAAGCCTCCCGACCCACTGCCCGGATGCTGGTAGCATCGGGCGAGCGCGAACGGCCCGGCCACCGGCCACCCCTCGGCCTCCGATTCGGCGAGAGCGACAAAATCGACGTTTCGTTTGGCCATCAGCTCCTCGAGCTCGACGGGCGTGACGACGCAGTCGACGTCCCGGCTGCCCGTCGACGCGTCACAGAAGTCGTCCCGCGAAGCCTCGAGTTTCTTGTCGAAGCACGGCATAACCGTGACGTGGTAGACACGCGTCCGATCGAGGCCCATCTGCTTGGCCAGCGACGACTTCACGAAGCTGCCCATGATCTGCTGCGGCGAACGGACGCGACTCAGATAGGGTAGAATCGTGTCGCCGTGCGTCTTCTCGACGTAGCACACGAAGCCGGGACACGCCGAACTCAGCACGGGCAGACGCCGACGGCCCTCCTCCTTGTAGCGCTGCAGAAACTCTTTCTTGGCCTCGATGAGAGTGAAGTTGCGCGCAAACGACGTGTCCAAGACCAGCTTGGCGCCCAACGACGTCAGAAACGTCGCCAGCTTCAGGCCGGCACTTCGGTACGAGACGTCGTACTTGGCCGCGAACGCAGCCCGCGTCTGAGGTGCGAGCGACACGATCACCGATCGGCCCTCGGGCTCCGACAGTACCCTCAGCAGTTCGTCGGTGCTCTGCTGTGTGATGAGCACGCTTTCCGCCGAAGTGATGCAGCCGCTGCACGCCAGACAGTCGTTGAGCGTAATGGCCACGCGCTGAGGTTTGGCTTTCTCCGCTGCCGCGGTGTCGGTAACCTCGACGTCGGCATCGTCGGTTATGTCTCCGATCTTAATCGAGCCCAGCCCTTTCTTGGGTGGTTTGTCTACCTTCACCGGCTTTATACACTGTTGTGAGGGCGTGATGAAGTCGTTCAGATCTGAGATCTGCAACACCGAACTGAAACCACCACCACCACCACCACCGCCTGAAGCCATCGTTCTTGTGTCGTTCTTGCCGCCGGGCCAAGAGTGAAACACCCGTAACAACAAACACTGGACGAGGTTTCGTCCCGCGGACGTCCGTGCGCGTCAAGCAAAGTTTCGGACACGCTCACCCGCTGTTTAGCGAATCCTCGGTTGCTATCGAGTTCGTATCTATTGAATAACAACAGACCCTCTTTTAGTAAATTGCCTGTCGTAAACGGCTGAAGACAATACACTGAACTACCGGACGCACGGCTCACACAGGATGAGATGCGGACCGGAACAGGGGACAGGGTAGAATGCGTTTGCAATACGGAGTCCCCTACACAACATTATTCGTTTCGCGATGACGTTATTGACTTCGTGCCGTGCCTACTGTCCTGCGATAGACGCGACTCATCGCGCACTGCTCCAGCCAGCAGGTCTGCTACTACAGCTGTTCTCTACGAGAAGAGATTCCACAAAATAGTTTCGTAGAACATCCGCAATCTGTTGTTTTTTGTTTGACGAGAGCTTGATGGCAGCCTCGCAGCACGTTTGTTGTCAATGATGACATGATCTTTGCCTACGCCGATCTTAGAGCGCACCGCCGCTTGTTTACGTTCGAATTGGCGCCACACTAACGAGAATAGCTACGCGCAGCTAATTAGCTCGCGCAATCCACGACATCAAATTATGTGTATCGGATTGGTTAGAATAAACGTCTTAGTAATAATAATAATAATAAACATGATCATCAACAACGACAACATCATAAAATACCTGACACCGACATCATGTTCACTTGGCAGAACACCAACCAGCACAGTAACCTACCTTGAACAATTTGAAGGCGAGTCGCGTGTGACCGGTTCGACCAATTGCTTTCAACAGCACACTGTACATGTTGTGTGAGGGCCGCTTGACTTCCTCGTAGAAGTACGTTGTTGCCTCAGAGATCTACAAGCAATACACGTACAGGTGACAGACCCATATATATATATATATATATATATATATATATATATATATATATTGTATGTAAGCTTTGATATATATTTGTATATATATATATATAAATGAAAGCTAATGCGTGCTACCAACCTTGTTCGCTTTGAGAAGCTGAATCATCTGCTTCAAATGTAACTCCTGCCATCGCAGAGTGTCGAGCTTCAGACGTCTTGGTACGGGAACTAGGCCAGAGTTAACAGCGGATTTAAAATGTCGACGCAGCGGGTCGCCGACGACGCTCAATTGCCGAAAGCCACGAGCCAGAAACATTTTGAAGCGTTGGCAGAGCGCCGCGGAACTCGTAGAGAACAGTCTCACAGTACCAACACGTAACCGATGAGTGAACGCCGGTTGATAACTATGAGACAGGAGAGGATACGGATGATATGACAGGTAATAATTAAATTCGCCAGTCGCGCTGCTGCAAATGCTGCTCACATCACAAATCCAGACTTTGCGGTTGTCCTCCTATCTTCTGAGCTTATATAGTCTAAGGCTATCACCGCCTTGCTGAACAACTCAACTCTCAAATTGTGTTCGTTCGCGCACTGTACTTCGGCCCGTCCGTTCCTGTCCTCTATGAGTGAGTTCCTCCGGCTGTCTGACAATACACACGATGACACGATGCTGCTTTCGATTTCTACACGCCGACAAAGTGTCTCGTTCTTCAGCTGAAGACCTGACTAGAACCATCACGATGGTATTATGTCGGCGACGTTCGATAACTTCTCGACAAAGCCGTGTCTGTCATATTATGGCTATTTAACAATAATTACAGATCAATAACAGATACGACAACTAATATCACGTCACTGTACGCGCCCCGAAGTCAAACAAGTAACGTTGCTTCGAACGACAGTTTTGACTTTACGACAAACTCCGATAAACGTCGACTCAGACGTACACGCGCGCTGGCTGTTCTGGCACTCGCTGCTGCTGCTGCTGCAGGATCATCTGTATGCGTAGTTATCGTTCAAAATAGAAAGTGTAGTATTTCCATCCATCTATCACGCTTACAGATAAACTGACTGCTAGATGAATAGAGAGAGATACACAGAGAGAGAGAGATAGATTCACACATGCAATACTACGTAACCAATGTTCGATTTGCGCACCACCGTGCACCAACATATGTGAAATGCGCGCACCGGGCAACAATGCTCTCAGAACAAGCGGACTAAACTCCCTCCATGAGCGCGTGCTGCTGAGAGCCGGGGGCGCGCGGGGGGCGGGGCTACAGTTGATGGTCGCCAACCCAGACAGCGCAACAAAAACATGCGCTGTGTCGAAATCGCGCCAACGTTGGTGAATACGGTACAAGCCGGCAAGCCGAGAATAGATAATGAGACGACAACAGCAGCAGCTGCCGCCGTAAACTACTGGATCAGACCGTCAGAGTTTCGAAGCCCGCTTCGTTGCCAAGTGGCCAAATAGTCAACTGACCGTGAGTAGTACATATATATGTGTGCGCTAATACAATTACAATTATGTTTATTTCACTCAAATTGAGTAGAATATACATTTCAAAACGTATCTTCACGAAGCTCTATCTTCTTCACGCTTTCGACGAGAGAAGTAGTGCAACGATTTTCGGTCCAGCGCTGTGCTGGATATATGTGTGCGCTAATACTTTATAGTAGAATATGATGTAGGATTCTAATAGATTCAGATGGCGGTGGAATTAGCGGCCACAGCATTACCATTGAGTACCATCGCCAGATCCAGGTACACTTCCCTCCGCCCCATAAACGTTTGATGAGTGTGTGAGATGTCATTTGGTTTGGTGAATTTGTGCGGTGTTTTTGTTTAATAACAATGGTTTCCCGTTCCCTGCTCATTGTGCCTAAACTAATGAAACCGTTGAACAAACAGCATACAAGCCACCAGTTAATAGTGTACTGTCAGTACATAGTGTATTGTCAGAGCGTAAAAAAACTAATCTAAATGGCATTTACGATCATTTAGCGTGTGCATTTTTGTGTATTCGTATTTTGCATATAGTAGCACTGACGTTTGTTTCGCCATCTATACGTTGAATTTGTCGAGTATGACAAATCATAGTTGGCTAGGAATAGAACTTCAGCACTCTACGAGAGTTGACAGGCTTGTTTCTTATTGTCGTACACTAGGCTACACAGAACCATAATAATATTGTGTTGTTACACTAGGCTACAGAGAAGTCAATTAAGCCTGTGTTGTGCCCTCATGCGTTCCGGTTGATTCGCAATTAACTATTTTCCACAGCAAGCAGTTGGTTTGTTGGATATCGATGTTTCTACCAGCAAGTTGGACACGAACTACGTAAGCATAGCACAGTTTAATCTAATCGCCTTTGTTAGGTTTACTATAACAACAAAAAACACACACATACACATAATAAAACAGTTTCATTTCAAACAATAAGCAGAATCTAAGTATACCATTCTAGAAATTGACTGGCAAGAGCACAACTGTGATGGTTTACGCCCTCTCTCTCTGAGTGGTGCAAATGACATCTTAAGAGTGTTCAAGGTTCATACGGACGTTTAACGAATACGAAATTGGATGAATGTGTCTATGAGTGTGGGGTTATTGTGTTTGATTTTGATATGCTCATCGTGGAAGGCATTGTATTGCGTTAGTTGTTGAGTGATGTGTTGTGTGAATACTGTTGTCTTTGTCGCAGTTTTTCAGACATCCGAGTAAGCCAAATAGACCCACTGTTGAAACATGGGCAAGGTGCGGCGAACAAGAAAGCCGCCACCGGATGGCTGGGAACTCATCGAGCCAACACTCGAAGAACTCGACGCCAAGATGCGCGAGGCCGAGACTGAATCGCACGAGGGAAAGCGACGAGTCGAAAGCCTTTGGCCTATCTTTAAAATTCATCACCAGCGCTCCAGGTAAAGTTGTCGTCACGATATAAAAAAAAAAGCTATATATATGAAAGGACTGGCAAATTTGCGAATAGAGCGCGGCGGCAACTGCATGAAAAAGTTGTCACAGACTAGACTAAGAACTTAAAGTCAATGTCGATATTTAGAGCCAAGGAGAGACGCTAAGAGGTTATATATATATATTTATACTAGACTACTACTAGTATGAATGGCGTATTGCTATAGCTGAAAAGGAAAGAAATGTGCCTGACGAAAATAAGTTTGTTTCTAGGTACATCTTCGATCTGTTTCATAAGCGCAAGGCCATTTCGAAAGAACTGCTCGAGTACTGCGTCAAGGAGAATATCGCCGATAAAAATCTGATGGCCAAGTGGAAGAAGCAAGGATACGAGAATCTTTGTTGTCTGCGTTGTATCCAAACGAGAGACACAAACTTCGGTACGAATTGTATCTGTCGTGTACCCAAAGACAAACTTGAAGACGGCAAGATTGTCGAATGCGTCCACTGCGGATGTCGAGGCTGTTCTGGATAGAGAACCTACCTAGAGGTGGCCTTCCCGTAATACGTTTGACCTGCCCCACTCGTCCAGTCTATATCTATGTATGGAACAGAAAGGAAAACGATTAAGTTAAAAGAAGTTGAACGCTAAAAAAAAGTTAAAGAGTTGCGCCTTTGTAAACAAAACACTTTCGTGTGTCGACCCAAGAAAATCACACACGCGATTTCCGAAATATATATTTATATATTCAATGATGCAAAAATCGTCTCTTAAAACGACGCGAGGGACGAGCACGATAGAAGAGAGTGAGCAATCAAGACGGCGTATGTGTATATATATGTAGATGGTAAGCATGAGTTCTAGGTAGAAACTTGTATCGTGAATATATCAACTCATGCAGTAAACAACTAGTGAAGAAACTTAATCATCCACTACTAATTTAAGCACAGCGTCGTCTTGGGTTAACGACTCAGATGCTGATTACGGCGACCATCGAAAGGGCCTCCTAGCGATGCTAAGAGTCCCACAACGACAGAGGTTGAAGAACATATTGTACAGTAAAACAAAGAGGCAAAAATAAAACCAGTATCACTTAAATTGCCTGTGGCGTATTGTATCTAGCACTACGTTCATAAATGGTTAAGCTATATAGTTTTACGTGATTTATTCGGTGCCCAAAGAAAGTATAGCGTATTCGATCTTACGAACCTCTGCGATTTATATTCAACATACATCGTATGTACAAATAGGTACGAGCAAACGAGAAAATACGGATTTGTGTCAGCATCAGCAACCATGACGTATAATGCAATCAACCTAGAAGCTAAGCTATTCGTACGAAAGCTGTTTTATGTGATTCTAATTCAGTCCGTTATAAGCTTAATCCGCCTCTCTAGTCGCGGTTTGCTCCCGCCCATGTCATTTAAAAGAATATACCTGTGTGTCGCAATAATGCACCAAGGTCTGTCATGAAATAAATCCATATCTATGTGAGACTCGGGTTTTACTCATTCTATATATATACTCAATGTTTATTCAAATCAACATCTTGCTCTATTTTCGTATATTCACTAGCACGAGTTGATCTCCTTGACGTCGTTGACGTTCTGTTTTCTCCCCTCCCCTTTGTATAGCTACTTTGTTGTGTCTCTACCAAGTTCGAGCAGACAACAGTGTTAGTGGAAGTTGGGGAAGAATTAGAGAAGGGGGGAGGAAAAATACCTTAAAGGTAGAGAAAGACGTTCAGCGAACATGTTGCAATGTGCACTTTGGTGTTGGCTCCCGAGAAGGTCGGGGGCGGAGAAGACGTCGTGTGAACGACGTGAGACGTCGTAGGTTGCGGAATGTAGCCGCTTAAACGGCGGTTGGCTGGTGTCGAAGTTTTCCTTATTGTTTTAATCAACCTTACGTTGTTGAAAGCCATTCAGTTGTACTCCGTGGGATCCTCTACTGCGTAGGCAGAAGATAGCATTTTCTGCTTACATCTATAGGGAAAGTAAGTATGGTTACTCGTCTTATCAGGTAATTATGCTCATGAGTGCTACTTTAGCACGCATTATAAAAGTCAATGTTAGTGGCTGTATTCAAGGATGTTTCGTCCCACAAAGAGTACGATATCGGTACTTAACTTCTACAGTGCAAGAAGAAATAGTTCATTTCAGTAATAAATGCTTAAGCTCCTGACCGACGAAGCAATAAAAGTATTTTTTTCATCAACTTAAGTAAATGGTTTGTAACTAATACGTCGAAGTCACATTCACCAAAGTTTTCTAGTTGCAATCGCTGAAAGCACTTCCAATTTTAGCACACAGCCTAGATCGAATGTGGAACCACCTGACGGAGACGAATTTTGATTCCTCAAGTGGAGCTTTACGACGTACATGAAACGGGTACTCTGCCTTTCTATCAAAGCTAGATAACAGATTCCTTTATGACCTGACTGCCGAGCCTGGTGGCGTAGTGCATTCCGCCTGCGCCTCGCGACCGGAGAAGACACATAGGTGTGCGGGTTCGAGGCCCACCGTTGCACATTTGTATTTATGGGGGTCCGTCTATGAAGCATTGCAAAACGCAAGCCCTGTGGTCGTCAAATCTTGGCTGAGGTTCAGCTCGAAAAGTGTTTTTTATGACCGACTGACTGTGTGCCGATGATATAGGCGCTTCGGCTGAGGACTGCACATGCCTGCGTGCTACTATGTTTTAGTGACGTGGAGTACAAAAGTAACGCAAGCAGCGGCGACGGCCGAGAGACTAGACGTCTTTCTGTCACCTTGATCGTAGGCCGGGACGGGCTGCGACGATCGCCACATACGAACTAACTACGTCGTGAATGGCTGTCACCCCCGCCTTGTCTGTTCCTCTAAAGCATTTCATGAAGAGTACTCTCAACGCATGTCGGTCTGGTGGCAGAATTGCGCTAACTACCACTCATCAACGGTTCGGCATCGCGGTAGAGAATGTCGCTACACTCTCTCTTCACGCTCGTTTAAAACGACAGTGAACAGAACTAACCGCCCATCATAATATATCATCATAATATAAAGACCTTAACTCTGTCAGTCGTCAGGTGCGGTCGTGTTTGGCCTCGCTCCGTCGAACTTTTTGTAGGAGTACAGAAACCTGAGGTCTATAGCAGGCTGACCAATTGCACTCGACGGTCTTAGCGGTAGGAAGGCCAAACGATCAGTGTAAACACCGCGAGACACTGTGATAAACTCGATTTTACAAACAGAAGTAAGCCCCTTAAACGCAAAAGCTCGAAAGCCCCTTAAACGCAAAAGCTCGAATAGTGTTCGAACGTCGCCTAAACCTACCGACCAGTGGTTCTAGCCGATCGGCAGTTTAGCTTGGCTCGGCTTTTCAAATGTGTTATATATACATATACTGTATGCGTAACTGACATGCACTACTATGCTTTCCCGGGAAAGAGCAGCTCCAAATCGACCCGTAAAGAAAATACGAAGGAAGGCTCAAAATACAACTTCTGGTGGGGGCAACCCCGAGAAAGCGGTCCCAAACAACTATCTGGATAAGGGAGCTGTCATACCACAAAAGCTTATCAACACGCGGCCAACAGAAAAATAAATAA
>QVRM01001315.1:0-27170 GCA_003439945.1 Dermanyssus gallinae | reverse complement strand
AATAAATAAATAAATATATATATGACTCATCACTGTGTGACACTCTGGAAGTTTTTGGTAAGACTCCTTCCTCGCGGCTAAATGTCCTCCAAAATTTTGGCAGATACCGGGCAAATGCAAAATCCTACTTCTTACTTTTTCCTCACTGTAGTTCGTCGAACGGCAAGCTTTTCCTGACTTCCTTTTTTGTGTACGTGTGACTGATGTTCTTCTCGAACCAGCAGAGAGTTGCCCTCGATGCCCTTCCAACCGTCACACAAACCGGCCAAGCCGTTCGAACGTCCGAGTCTGAAGACTCACTCATTTAGACCATACGACTACGTAGAATTTAACTTTGGCAAAAAAAACTGTGCGCAGGTTTGTTGTTTTTCTACCTTGCTTGAAACCGTTCCGCGTGGGAAGTACCACAGCAAATAATGCCACAACAAAAAATTGCTCTTCCACTACACCTTGTACCAATGCTGTAGTAGGAAGGAGGCTATGAGGAGGGCTATCTAGTAAACGTTTCGTGGGACAAACGTCTATTTCAATTAAATACCATATTATTATTAGACTACTGTAACACATTCGAAAAAGTCAAAGCTTACGGTAGTATTTGCTGAATAGGCTATACACAGCTCTCTATTGCAACCGACTAACCTGTAGACTTGTGTCTTTGCAAGGCAAGCGACCCAGTTTGTACTATGTAGTTATGTTGTTTGACCCTAAGCAGCTGGCATTTAAAATATTTCTTACTTCTCATAAGTGAAAATGGCAATTGTACTTTAATGAAGATTGATACATTGTAATAATGTAACGAGCGTGCGCAGACGTTTTGCGCGCATGTATAATTCACTAACACTCCAGCTTAAAGGCTCATATTTATTCAGATAAAATGAAACATTCTGCTGCTTGCACAAAAACAATAATAAAGTGTAACTGTTATATCATCGCATCTTAGGTCACAACATGACGTCTATACAGAGCCAGTTGTTATCCAGACTGCATTAAGAATGCCGATTGCATGATTTGTAGCCTAGGACATTTGCAGTTCCAACTTTCGAATGAAAACTGATGCATTGTAACATCGAGCGCGAATCGCAGATGTGGTATCTGAACGTTTTGGTGAGCTTATGTCGCGTTAGTTCAACTATAACAAATATCGCGTGCTGTGCACCGTGCTAATAACAATAACTACTCTTAATCGGCCTTTGTAGTTGCTTCCTTTGTTCGTTTTCCGTGCTTTTATCGTGTGATTGATATCAGTGATCGTTGCGTTCTTCTATCGCCGACGCCAGTAGGCCGATTGACGCCAATGGGCCCCATAACGACGACGCCTTGAGCAGCTACAACAACTGTACGGCTCGCAGTATATCCAATTATCTTCTTTCTTCGGTATATCCTTCGGGCGCCAAAGTCCATGTAGGTAGTGGCGCCAGCTGCAGCAGCAGAGTACCAACATCAACAATAGCAAAGTAGTCGTTGTAGAAAGCGCAGGAATTGTGCAGACATCAGAACAGCAGCCGTAGCAGCAACAACAACAATAACAACAACCACAACGTCACCAACAACAACCAACAAACAACAAGAACAAACACACAACAACAACAACAACAACAACAAAACAACAACAACAAAACAACAACAACAACACAACAACAAAAAACAACAACAACACACAACAACAACGTCAACCCTAGTGGCGAAGTAACCGAGGTCCTCTCCTTTCCCTACGGGGGAGAGACGACGGTGTCTGGACCACTTGACAACGAGTGATACCCCCCGAACCACACACCCACCCGACTGCCCTTGCCTACGAAGCGTCCACGATGAGGATCGCGGGTCTGGGTTGGGTTGGCGCGACGCAGCTCGGCTCAGCACGGCCCGCCCCAAAGGCCCGGCGATCAAAGTCCCCCCCCCGTACGACAGGCAGGCATTTGTTGTCAACGTTACCATCGTCAATGTTACCCCCACGACTACTTCGTATTGTACTTTCGTTCGGGTCAATGCATGCGAGGGGTAGTTAACGCGGGCAGTGCGCGGCGGCACCGTGCTTCTGCCACCTCACACACCGGCAGACGTTTGTAGAAGTGACGAACGACGATACGACGTAAACGACCGTCGGAAGGCTTATCGTCGGCGGGCACTTCCGTTGTGGTAGCTCCTGTAGCTAGCTGTTTTGTTAAAAGCTGCTTTTTGCTGTTTACTGTTGTTTGAAGCGTTTGTAGTTAGTAGGTGCGTTAGTAACGTTGACACCCCGTGTCTTGACTGTTGGTACTTCACGTACCACAGCGGGCAAGCAACAACAGCAACAACAATGTTCTCCAATATTGTGAGCGACTATTAGCATTTGTCTCTCTCGTTCTGATCTCTCCATCTCTCCCTGTGTTGTTTCCCTTTGTGTGCCTGCTCTGTTTCCTACTGCCTCTATCTCTTTCTAGAGGGAGTACGCCGCTGTCGGTGGATAACCGAGGAGGAACCAACGGTGAAAGACTTACTCAAGCGTCTTACGGTCGCGTTGTGTCGCCCGATCATTGTCGGCGAGAGTTGGCCAAGTCTACCGCGAGCTACATTGAGTGTAGCTACGCAACGAGCCAGCACGTATTCAATCAATCAATCGGCGGCAGACGCTTCAACCGCCGCCGCTCAACCGACGTAACTTATCAGGTTGCTACGAATCGGTCTAATAAGTGAAGCCTAAGTTAAGGCTATTGGCGCTGACTGCTCCCGACGCGTCGTGGAGGTCGCTTTGCTCTTGGCAGTTCGGAGCGGATCAATTTAGCCAGACAGAGATCGCAAGCTCCCACTTTGGATCATGTCGTCGCAGAGTCCAGCCGCCCATGGGCGTTCGCGACTCGCCTCGCGAACGTCGTACAAGCTGTTTTCGGACAGCTGTCGTGTTGCTCGCCGTGCTTGTGCTGATTGGCGTTCAGCCGCATCCAGCTGAAGCGAAGATCGTCCACAAGGTGATCGCGGGTATCGCACTGCCGGTGATGGCTGGAGCAGGCGCCGGCCTCGCAGGTGGCGTCGTGGCTGGCGCTGTTACCGGGGCGCATCGCGACCGCGGCTATAATCCGTGAGTAGAGTACTGACATGGAACGGGCTAACTTCACTTGCTTGAGTAGCATGCGTATCATGATTTGGAGCACCAAGTTTGACGGGACACGCACTGCCGTTGCGGCAGCACGTGTGCCACCAATATGTCGACTGCATTGCTTATCGACTCACAAACGGTTATGGTTGGTCATACTAGATAATTGTTGAGACGTCTTCTTGTAATGATGATGATGCGCCCCACCGCGACGCTTTTCACTGCGCAGCAGAAACACAAAAACACACTGCGTCAATATGATCTGCCTAGCGAAGCCTATATATAAAAATATTTAAAAGGGCTGTCTGTGTAGATCAAAAGCTATGAAACGACACTGTGGGCGTAATTAAAGTATGTACTCAAAAGTAACCGCTAGAGGCCTGAGCACAGGACCCCACTGTTCACGAATCGAAGGATGGGACCCAGTAAAGCTTAGTGTTGCTCCCACCGTAGTTTGCTGAACTTCTCAGAACCTACTGCGCGCATATTCGGGTAATCCAATCTGTCGTGCGCAATTGTCCACACTGTTCCAACGCTGGCCCTCCACCATCACAACCAACATTCGCACTGTGACATGCCGATCACTTTCACCAGGTGGATAAGTTCGTAATTTTCGTGTTTGCCTAGCCTGTTCTAGGGTCATCCCTTAAACACTGCCGGCCTTCACGAGAACTGGCACCCGTATTTTCTCACAGACGGGTCGTATACACAGTTTCTCCCATATACAACCACTATCTGGCGATAAATCTCGGCCGGTCCAACACCTTCCGCTGTCAGAAATCAGAGAACACCTCGCTGCTCCTCAATCGCCGAATTTGGCAATGAGAACGCCATGATGTTCTCACTTGTACTTAAGTTTTCGGGCCAAGATTTAACGTCCACGGGACTGCTTTTCGCATTGCTTCATAGACGGACCCCCATAAATACAAATCGGTGCAACGGTGGGGCTCGAACTCGCGCATCTATGTGTCTCCTCCGGTTGCGAGGCGCAGACTAATGCACTACGCCACACTCGTACTGTCGCGTCAATTGAACGGGATACGACACGACACGCAACTGCGAGGCGGCATGTTCAAATTTCATCGGTTTGGTTGTTAGGACGATTTGTACCTTCTCGTTGGGACACCCTTTCCTATACACATATACATTAAGAGCCCGACTGGGTAGGTTTAATTTGCGTACATCCTTTATGTTGTTGTCTGAGCGCTTCGTCTAGCTAGTTTGACTAAGAAGTAGGCCGTAGGAGTAACTATGATTCTCTTTTCAGCGTTGGTCCGCTGGCGCGCGAGTTACGCGTGCTGCGGGGACCTTCACGCGTCAATAGAAAGTTGGTCAGACTGTATAAACTCCCTATAGTAACTTTCACGAGGTCACTTTTGTTGGCGCGGGAAGCAAGGCATACGATATCGATTAAGTGGCAACGAATTCATATTGTCATTTTGTCGTGGCCCATTCGAGGGCTGTTAAGGCTACTTTAAAT
The DNA here is from genome assembly GCA_003439945.1 of Dermanyssus gallinae. Taxonomy (NCBI): domain Eukaryota; kingdom Metazoa; phylum Arthropoda; class Arachnida; order Mesostigmata; family Dermanyssidae; genus Dermanyssus; species Dermanyssus gallinae. The sequence continues at coordinate 22,620 of QVRM01001315.1, read as the reverse complement.
GTACGGACGAAGTGTGCTGCACTCAAAACCTGGGCCGGTCGGTCAACGTCCCGGGGTTTTAGCAACCCGGTGGCACCGATTGGGGCGTAGTAGTATGCGTAGAGAATTGAATACAATATGAATTCGTTGCCACTTAATCGATATCGTATGCCTTGCCTCCCGCGCCAACGAAAGTGACCGCGGGAAAGTTACTATAGCTGCGGCATCGAGCCCAGTAGCATGGTGCATTTGCATGCGTCCCGCGGCCGTACGTGACATATAGGTGCACGGGTTCGATCCTCTCTATTGCACAATTGTATTTATCGGGTCCGTATTACGAAGCAAATCAAAAGCAAACCCGAGGACGTTGAATGTTGACTACGGGTCAGCCCGATTAGGTAGGTTTGCATCCGCATCGTTTATTGGGTTTTCTAAGACCCTCCCTACAGCACGTGATTAAATCATAGGCGGAATATGAGGTTTTTAGATGTCTGCCTGTTTCTGTCTATTTCACCCAACTTCTTGCCCCACGTATATAAAAATAAAAAAAAATTCAAGATAACACGGTGGGCCGAAATGTGATGTTTTGGATAAACATTGAACGCTGTTGCCAGATAACGAGTTATTAGGTGCAGAAACTGTCAACACAGAATCTTCCGAGCTTTGATGGTAATATTGGATAATTAGTTATCTTGCAATCACACATTTTGTGAAGCAATGCGTGGCGAGCCACATCGGTATAATAAAAAGTAGTGATTTCACTGTCACTCCTAAATAAGACATTTTTCTGCCCCCATTGCACAGAAACATTTATATTTTAACAAAATCAACCCTTTACCTCGCCCCCGGCCAAACTGGGTTTAGACCCCTTATATGTTTTTATATATAATTTTTTTGACACTATTTAATACCTGGGCACAGTCAGCGCTTCTGTAAATTCCAAAATATGAGTTAGCTATCGATTATGTTGATAAGTTATTAAAGCCCTCGTGGAGTTCCAAACACGCTGCTACGGGCTGCTAAGTACTGTACAAGATAACCCAATTGTATATACCAGTTTATCAAAACAAAAACCAAACGCCTTGCCGAAAAGTTCCACCACATAAATTTATATTTGGGCGTTTGTTTATACTACTCCGACGAATAAGACGGCAATCCAACCAAGTGAAGGTCTTTATTCTCGCTCTTTGCTACCACGTAGACTACCGCGCTTAATCGCTAAAAGTGCGTTGGCAGATTCAAGGCCTACAGATGATTATTAAAACGATACATCCGCTAACTTTTAGTATCATAACATTGTCAGAATGTGTGGTGTCTAAGCATGTACATTCACGTTTGGTGTGTATCTATGTATGTGTATATATAGGCGTTTATTGTGTGTATGCAATGTGTAACTATCAATTTTACCATGAACCGTGTAATAACTGTATTAGTTAAAAAGGTAAATGTTTAGCATGCGTTTGATCCTGCATGTCGATGAACGTTGTTCTAGCTTAACGAGTGAGCCATCTCATCCTGTCTCATACACTATACGCGCTTCGGGTGACTTGCTTGTTCTGAGCGTGCGTCATTGGCGCTCAGAGGTAATTTTTTCTCTCAAGTGATGCTTATATTTGTTGTTGTTGCTGCAGTTGTTATTTGTGTCGTTGTTGTTGTTGCTGCCATGATTACTTTCGTTGCTGTGGTTGTTTAAATAGCTTGTGCTGTTTTTGTTATTTTTATTATTGGTTTTTTAATTGTTGTTGCTGTTGTCGAAATCACTGTCGTTGTGATTGCCTTGTTATCGCTTATCATTTGGGTGTTATCGTTGTTGCTGATGTTGCTGTTTTTGTCGCAGTTGTTAGTTCTTGCTGATGCTGTTGTTGTTGTTGTTGATGTTGTTGTTGTTTTTATTGCTCTTTCTGCTGTTGTTTCTGTTATGTCTGTATGCACGTACAAACTAAGCTTCTGCACATTTGCGTGCATGTGAATATATACATATGCATGTGATTGTGTATACTTACGTGTTACGTAATAGTGTGCACGTGTAAGTGTGCGTACATGTATGTATATGTGTGTGCTGCATCCCATCCGTGTGCACTAATCGTTGTCTTGTTATCTATTTGTCTTCTGTGTGTTTGTGTCTTTGTCCGTAACCGTTCGTAACCGATCGATTCCTCCACGTCTACTACCCCTACTACGTGTTGCAACTCCCCAACAACTACTACTACTACAACCCCCGACAACGACCACCCCCGACAACAACCACAACGACAACTCCCCCCCCCCCCCCCGCCCAAACAAACAAACAAACAACCAAACGGGTCGACTCCATTCGCAGTCGCTCAGCAGGAGCATCCTACTATACGAAGTACGAACACTCGTATTTGGCCCGGCCGCAGCCGCAGAGCGCCCCCACTGCTTGACCATCTGCGCAAGGCCATACGCTACTCGTTCGAGCACCGCCGACGACCTCAATACGACCGGTTGTCGACCTCATCTGCCGTGGCGGCGGCCGCAGCGGCGGCGTCGTGGCTAAATATCCCCCCGCCGTCGGTGTACCACGCCTACCGGCGTCTACCGTCGTCGTTGTCACTCTACCACACGACGCACATGTATCGGCAGCCCGGTGCTAGCTATGGTCGCACCAGCAGCACCAGTATTGGGGGTATCGGTGGTGGTGGTGGTAGATTAATGCCTTCGTTTCACAAAGCTGTTTACCCCGTTATCGCCGGCGGGGGCGTCCTTGAACAAAACAACAACGACGACCACGACGACGACCACGACAATGGTGATGTTGACGACCACGACAACGTGCCGAGCAGCCCAGGGGTGCTCGGCCATGCCCACGGCCATGCCCACGCCCCCGCTGCTGCCGCCGCCGCCCCCGCCGTCACGGCAAACGTCGGAGGCCGGGTCGAGTGTAAAATCGTCACAGCAAGCCACACTGATGATGGTGGTGATGGTGATGATGAGCATGATGCTGTTAATGATGATGATGAGGATGACGCCTTCGTCGTCCATGGTGGTGGAACGGTAAACAGGCGAAAGGCGATCGTACCTCCTCACGAGAAAGCGGCGCATCACCTGTTCAAGCCCAAGGGAAGGACCTCTCAGAGCTCCTTTAAGCACCGCTTTCATCGCCCACATCCTCGTCAGCTGGAGTCGGAACGGCACCCGCAACTCGGCAACAACTGCGAATTCGACGGATCGCCCAAGGTCATACACGAGCATCACCATTATCACGAGGGGGGTGCTAGTGGTCGTGGTGGGGGCGATGATGAGGTGTCCTCGTACAACGACTACAACAACAACAACAACAACGAGCGCAATCTAACCCATCCAAGGGACGGCAGTCCCAGGGGTGGCAGGAAACAACAACAGCAGCAGCAGCAGCACGAATATCATCAACAACAGCAACAACCCGTTGACAATAAAACGCCGGCCGTGATCAATGGCTATCAACAGGGTTATGGTGACGTAAAGCACCTTGATGGCGACGAATACGACGAGGATTCGTTTGCGCGGAGAAGGGCCATCCGTCGCAAGACTAGGCGGAAGAACGCCTCCGCTGTGTCTACCAGCAGTGCTTCTCGACATGGAACGTCTCCAAAAAAATCCACCTAAGAAGAGCGAGCGGGTGTGCTGGTAATCACGACGACGACGACGGTGATGATTATAATGATGAATGAAGGACAGATCTCGAAAATGTGGAACCCTCACACAAACAGAATGCTAATCGCACATTTATTCGCTCCGCTCGCCGCCCAATGGTACAGCGAACGGTAACCACAACCAAATAGCCAGTTGTTGCTTCCCGTGGTTTTCCTGGTTAACCTACTCCGTCCTATTGCATAGCTTCCTCTTGTTTACTTGTTTGTATTTTAAAATGTGTGGGTAAGAACAATCCACAAGTTTTGTGGCACGTCGTGTTGTAACTATCGTTCCGTGTGAGACCCGTGTAGCGCTGATGTACTACGTTAACTTCGAAACGCGTCGTGAATGAAGTTGCCGACGGGTAGACATCACAAAAACCGCATGAAGGGGACATGGGAAGTTTTGCATGTACAGCCCGTTTTCGTTCGTTCTGCGCTTCGGTCAGATACGCGTAACGGGTCATATAGTAGCTAACAATGGCGTGAAAACCAACGATGAAGTCCGCGCACGCTACCTACGTGCCTCTCCCCTTGGGTCTTCTCTCTCGCGCTCTCGCTCTCTCTCGTGCGGATTCTCCGCCTTACGTTATGCTAGTTATGTTTACAATCTGTAGCATCATCGTTTGCGCAATTTCAGCCAAGTGGTCCACGTCCACAAGTACGGCAAAGGCAACCACGGAACGTTCGGTTAGCGTTACGCGTTATGCCCGCCAAAGCGTCCGTCAGGCCCGTAGCCCCACCTATCGCGACGTCACAAGTCGATGAATGAAGCGGGCCGACCGGAATCGCCATCCAGCTGCCCAAGATCGGCCCAACGTAGAACGACAGGCCTTCTATCTTCAGATGCTGCTTCCTGGGCTTTGGCGTCGCTTTTCAAACTACAACATACAAACAGCTCGACGTCGGTATCCATCTATACTAGCGTCTTAACAGAACAATAAAGGCCGACCTCAACCGCCGCGCAGCCTTAAGCAAAAATACCAGCACCAGCAGCCGGCCTACCTACGTCATACCATGTTTTCTACTAGCCTTCGCCTTGTCCAGTCTGCTGGCGTCGAACAAATCAGCCGTCAAGCAAATATTGCCTTATTGCATCCGTCAGCAGCAGCAGCATCAACAATGTGCTTGCGGCCATCGCAGGGCGTCTGGATGTGCATTCGAATACAGGTTACATCACCGGCACATCATGAACAGTGCAGTATTCAAACATTCACTAATCGACCGAACTGGTTGTCTGCTCACAATGTTCACGATATAAGCAGCCGCAAGAGCACCAATCGGCAACGGACCTAACGCAGCATCCACCTGACGGGACGGATGGCGGAAATGGACGAATTCTCACCTGATGTTGCACAAGATCCACACGATGGCCACTAGACGTAGGAAGCTTGTTCCGCGTGCGCCTAGATAACAACAATAACAATACGATAATTGATCCAATTTCTCCGTAAGGTAAGCGGAAGCACTGGAGCGAATCTCGTGTTTATGGAGATGTTACGGAAGTTGGACGTAGTCATACGTAAATACGAATATATTCTTCACCTTTCCATGGCTGTACTTGACTGCTGCTGTAAAATAAGCTATATATATATATATATATATATATATATATATATATATATATATATATATATATATATATAAGAAACGCTGAAAGTATAACGCGATTTGTTTTATTTTGTTACGTTTTCGCTTGTCCTTGTAAACATATATGTGTGCAATATGAGGAGGAAGGGCGCATCATGCCTATCCATCGTATAGTGATCCATCCATGTAAACCTGTAGAGACGCAAGATTACAAAAGTATCCACGTGTTAACTTGTGAGTTTTGCCAATACATCGACACGAACGCATTCACCCTGTGTTTCTCACCGTGGCGTTAGCCAAGGTAGGCATGCTGGTGTTTAAAGCGCTTCAAGATGTGACGCCTGATCGACAATTGTGACGCGTCGTCGTGCTCGCCGCTACTTCTCGTCTAGTCCTGTGATGATACATAGTTATTTGCTCGAACCTTGTAGCCTCAATTTTAAAGATTTGGAAAATGTACAACATTTATTTAGTATGCTTCCGGGTCGACTGTTTCTGATATACCGCACGGTACATACGTAGCTGCATTTTGTCTAAATACGCGCGAATTAAATCGGTCAAACTGATCAGAGAATAAAGATTGCTAACACTGATTACCTAGTATGTCAAAAATACTTCTGGAAGAAAGCTCAGCCGCTCTAGCATCAACGAGGCCGAGCAGACAGTTGTTAACAATGTATCTGTACATAAGTATCTGTATATTGCTAATTGTCGTGAAACTTGTACAGTAATGTAATGATAATAAACTGCACTGATTCTTCAATCAATTTTTGAGTGAATTCCATATAAATAAATATATTATTTATGGAAATAGCAATACCAATAAGAAGCAATTAACAGTAAGAAGTGAATAATTAATAGCAATAGTTGCACAACGTGATACTTATGTGCATTTAGTATATTGGGCATACATTCATACGATTACGGCAACCGGTGAGGTTGAAGCCAGTTTTCAAGCCAAATATTACTAGCCCTATCTGTGCGCAGCCATGCGTATATAAGGGCGTGCCGCATCCTTAGCGCGCTATATGGGGTAAAGATGTGTCTTGTTGTAGAACCTGTGGCCGACAAGCTCATGTGGCTGTACCGCAATACTAGTGAGGATACACCAAATAAACACAGCAATAAATCGTTGCCGGATATTATGAGTGAATTTAACGTTAATGTTGTTGATATATTAGTTGTTGTTCGAACGTCGAGGCGAGCGGTCATGTTCTTAGAAGTTCCTGCGTTACAGTAGTGTTCTTGGTGTACGACCATAGTTGCGCTTCACAGGTGGTCTAGGAAAACTGTCTGAAGATAGTGCATAGAACTGGTGGACGAAATTGTTTCTTTGAAAAGTAGTGTTTGGATTGTTGGAAATAGGCTTTCAGGCACTGTGGGGATCTAGCTATTGCACGTACAAACTCGAAGTGACACGATTCCGCCTTTTTCAAAAGTAGGAGACGTAAACAACAATCTCTCTAGAGTGTATATACATGTGGTTTGTAACGCATTAGGAAATGTCCGTAAATCAACGTGCAAGGAGCCGTGCACGGTATATATATATATATATATATATATATATATACTGTTTGTGCATGCACTGTGTTGGGAAATTGCTGTGAGATGTCGCCCGACGGTGCTGACAACTCCATTAGCCGGATATCAGGGCCTGGGTGTACCGGCCAGGTGGCGAGTTGGCGTTCTACACGACTCAGGTCCTTGGACATGGTAATTTCCAGTTATACTTCTTCAGAATTGGAAAAACCTCATCTTCATTTTGCAAGCACTGCCAAAACAAAACCGAGGACACGCCCGAACATACACTTTTGCGGTGCCCGGAAAGCTCTCAGCGTGCGGGGTTACCTAGGACTGATGAGGGCACCCTTGAAACGTTCCCGTAAGTCCGTAGCTTATTTTTAAGTTACGGACATGACTAGACCAGTATTGCTCGTATTGAGGACATCCTGCGCTCCAAGAAACAGAAACACGTTTTTACAACATTTCGCGGGGCATCCCGGGATAGCTAAGTTTGCAAATTACTCTCCCCCTCCGATCGTTTGAAGTTATGCTTATGCAGTGTCTGATCTTATGCAGGGATTGGGACCCCACACTACCTGCCCATACTTGCAGACGAGTTCCCCGCGGTAGTGCTTCCGTGTGCGCTCCACATTTTCCAGTTAGTTCTAAAAAAATATGGCAGTGATCATAATTGGGTAGAAGTTACTGGGCCAGGAATAGCTACTAATAAATTGAAAGTAGACAAGGAGGGGATAGACACGCAATTTAATTTTATCTATTTTATGTGCGCAAATGGGCACATAAAATAGATGGAGCAGCTGTTGAGGAATACATTTAGATACATTTTATTTTAAAACACGGGATAAATAAAAAATGAATGTTATAAAGCAGTTAAGGGCGTAAAAGGGGGAGGGGTAGGTGGGGTGTCGGAATAAGGGTATTGAAAGCACAATATTGAAGCGAAAGAAATGGAGCATGGATCATAAGTAGGTGGTGGGTCAGAACTCTTGTAAAGGGAAGGCTTACTAGCAAAAATATATCAACGGCTTAGCATCTGGTACAAGAGCAAATAAAATGGCAAGCAAAGAAGTATTGAATAGTATATTCAGGGCTGCAAGGCGACAGCAATTAAGACGATTTTGAACATATGTAGTCAATACGAGAAAGAGCATGGATAACCTCGAGCACAAAAAGTGTACACAAAAGATAGGTAGAAGCATTACTATTAGCAGTTACTAAAGAGAAGTTGATACCAATACAATTATAAACACAAGATCAGAAGAAAATGACAAGTTATTAGAAGACTGAAGGACAAAACGGCATTTGGGTTAGAACAACATTACAGAAAGCAAATGCGTTAGGAGGGGAATACATAACCTATTTCTCTAAGGTTTTTGCTAGCATCATTGCCGGACGTAAAATACCACAAAGTTGGCATAAGGGAAGGGTATCTTTGTTGCCAAAGTGGAGCATTGATAACGATGATTTAAAAAATAAACGGCAATAATTACACCAATTACGTATTGTACTTTAATGCAAATTTTAGAGGCCGGCTATAGAATATGTTAGAATCAAATGACACACTTGAGGAATGACACTGCGGGTTTAGAAGCTGCGGGTTTATTGAGGGTTTTTTAATCAAATTGTTGAGGTGTTTGGGATGCGATGTGGCTGATAGACATTCCCTGAATAACTATATAGCAAATGAATGAGCCCATGCAAGTTGTACAGACCTATTAAGGGATATTTCTAGGGAGCACACAGTAATGATTACAAGAAAGAAGGGGAAGTTCAGTAAATATGATTTTGCTAAAGAAGTACGACAGGAGTGCCCTTTGTCATCGTTATATATATATATATATATATATATATATATATATATATATATATAGCCAGAAAAAGTAATTAAATTGCCTCTCTCGTTGTTTGCAGATGATACGATTGTTTCGGGAAGAAATGTAGCGGACGTTCAGGGAATGCTTGATGCCCGTGGGGAGGCAGCAGATAAATTTTACATGTTGCATAACAAAAAGAAGAGCGCTAATTCAATATTTTAGAGCGCTACTTCAGAGTATCGTTGAAGCGGAAGTTAAGGCTACAAGGGAAAAGTTAGGGCATCTAGATCAATGTAAATATTTAGGTGTGACTATCGAGTGGAAGAAAGAATTGTTAAGAGAAGAAGAGGTGTTAAGAATAAATACAGCAAACCGAAGAAATGCGCTAAGATGCAAACGTTTATGGGGGGTTTTATGGATATTTGGTTACAAAAGACATTTGGAACGCAATATATGTATGTCCAAGTCTGACAATTGCAAACGCTGTTTGTGTACATAGCTCGGGTTTATGGTGAAAATTATAAGGGTTTCTGAGGAAGGCAATTAGGTTTTAATTGGGGCGCCGTTTCCATTGTAGCAAATCATTGGAATGGTAAACTCTATTGAGAGAGAATTACAAAATAAGCTAAGGTATATTAAAAATATTAGAGCATTTAAAGTCGGGCGATGGATCAAGAAGGTACGGTGGGTAAAAATGCCTATGAAGTATGAAGAAAATGGAACGGGGGATGAAATTTGCAGCAAGACAGATAAAACTCAGTGGTAAACAACGGACAGACACTACTGTACCTGGTGGGCGACTTAAAAGTAGGGTAAAGGCATAGCATACATACAGAAGTGGCGGGCAGAACTCATGAAGAAAACTAGTCTAAAGGAAGCGTACGGGCATATAAAATTAGAGAGGGGTAGAGTAGAATATTTTTACGATAATGCACGAAATAGCGGGCTGTTAGCGGATGCGAGAAGAGTGTGTGAAGAATTGTGAGCGATTAGGAGGCATAAGGGATTTTGAATTAGGGGAAGCGTTAGGCAAGGATGCAAAAAGGGAAGAGGTCGAAATTACGAAGCGGAGGTTATCTCGATGGATATCCCTTATCTTATATTTTACCCCATAAGAGAGAAAAACGATGTGTAAACGATATGCAAGAGTGTAATTAATAGCTGCAGAGTTATGCGCTTCTGACATAAAAGGGTGTTCTGTGTACCCTTATCGAGCACATAAAAAATTAATCAATTAGTGAGCTGTTCGGTCGCATTCTCTCACTGACTATTGCCGTAGCTGGTTGCGTCTAGTCCATCACAAACGACTGTGTGCTTGTCGGCAACAACAACAACAGCAACAGTAATAACAACATCAACAACAGTACCAACAACAACAAACATCTGCAGCCGCACCAGCCTTGTAGCCGAACAGTTGAGTTTCTTCGTCGGCGCGGTCAATTTTCGGGGTTTTGTTGTTGTTGTTGTTGTTGTTGTACCGTTATTGTTGTTGTTGCTGCTTTACCCCTGATGGCAATGGCATTTGCTTGCCCCGAATCCAGCGAATGGGCACCAACTCGCATTACGGCAAGCTGGCTTCTGTCCAGGAGCAGGTGTCTGCTTTTGATGTTGTCCCACCTGTGCTTGTCCGAGTGTCTTGTTGACGACCCCGACGCTGAAGAGCGATCAGCTTCGATCAAAGATCTGGTGGCTGATTCGATATGGCTTCAATCAACCACCACGGCCGTTCTGGCTGTTGTTGTGGTTGCTGTAGTAGCAAAACTAGTTGTTGTTGCTGCTGCTGTTGTTGTTGTTGTTGTTATTGCTGTTATTGTTGTTGCTGTTGTCGTCGTCGTCGTTTGTCTATTAAGAGGCTAACAACTGGTCGTTGTCCTTCTTCTCGTTCGTGCCAACGACCGCCACTACCGGATCGAAGCTGTCGACGTTTTGGCGGCCCGCCGCACAGCTGCTGGTGAACGCTGGCTTACAGTACGTTTTTCTATGCTACTGTCGTTCTTTATATATATATATATATAAATATATATATATATATATATATATATATATATAAATATATATATATATATAATATATATATATATATATATATATATATATATATATATATATATATATATGTATATTTGTTTCGCGGCCATCTCTATCAATATAGTTCCTTATTGCTTATGAACCTACGATTCAACGAGTCAACACTCTTCACATGGTGGTGTGAGGGACGTGCAGCACGGTATAAGTAACCGTGTCACAGACATTGATCTTATCAACGAAAGACATCATTAGGCCTTTATTACCATTACGAGGACTTCTACTTCAGGTCGCAACAACGACAGTAACAACCACAATCGTTTCCATTACTACTACTACTACTACTACTACTACTACGACTACTAATACTAACCGCTAACTACTAGCTAGTTATTCGCAATTAGTTAATTAATTACTAATTACGATTACTAGATGTAGTACTACAACCACTACAATACACCGCGGATGAGTCTTCCATCAATGTAAATGACAGTAACAACAATAATACCAGCACAATGACAAAATCATATCACGAACGAAACACGCCTTTCATCACGAATCGCGTGGATGGAAATGTCTGATCATTGCTTCTGGCTCTCATTCTTGCTATCGACGTTATACTCCCCGTTATGATTGCTCTTGTTGCTATTGTTGTGTCTAGTTGTTATATCATTGTAATCGGCTTGTACGTGATCGCTGTTTCTGTTGTTATGGCTGATTGGGCTGCTGGTGCGTGACTATGCTACGTACTTTAGGGAAGCTATATATATATATATATATATACATATATATATATATATGGCTTCCAATATTCGCTTGACAGGTATACCTAAATCTACTTGTCACCTTTTTATGTCAAGGGCGCTTCAATCGGCAGCATAGGCGGACATATCATTCATTCATTCAGTCATTGCAATAGCATGGTCGCTGTCTCTCAGCGGTATGATTTACCGTCTATTCTCAAAGAGCAGGTCACAACGACATATTAGCGTATTCGAAAGACAGAGCTCTACTTGGTCTTCGACAGTGGCTCAACGTTGACTAACAAAAGAAAAGCAGTTGTCTTGATGCAGTGAACAGTACTCCCAGGAACATGCGTATTTCACCACCATCCATTCGGCTTTAAAGCAAAACCCCATGAGATGCGCATGAATTTGTGTTGTTTTCTAACGTAACGACGACAATATAATGAATTGTTAAGGTATGTTAAACATGGGGGCTTACAGGATTTCGATTTTAGCAAACACATGTGCTCAATACGATGGTTCTTCGTTCTCTAGCCACGTTCGATGTGACCGTCAGACCAAGCAGAACACGCTGGCATGGGTTCGATCGTTTGATTGAGCAACAACTCGACATCTTACAATCGCACATTTTCTGCACCCATGTCCGGCCAGCCACATCGAAATAAAAAAAATAACAGCAAATTCACTGCTACTCATAAACAAGACCCTCAAGTCTGGCCCGTCTGGCTTTATGATATATATATGATATTAAACAATAGATAGGTGATTCCCACTGTTATGTGAATCGATGCAACGGTGTCAGCAGTTGCCTATTGCGTTTACTGCAAAAGTACAGGCGTCGTCGACATACGTTATTCTAGCTCGAGCTCCTTTATGTGCATAGCAGCCAATGAAGCTGCTCTCCCTCGCTTGCCCGGCTGTTCGGTGGTCCATTGTATAATACCGACGTTCAGGGGTGCGGGTGTGCACGCGTGCCCCAACCAACAGTCAGTGGCGGTTGATGACGATCAACGATCGATGCGGTTGTTTGGCCCGTGCCCCCCCCCCCTGGGTCGGGGGGTTGTATTCGACCCCGCAGCCGCCCTCCCCGCGGATTCTTGCCAAACGCTGCCTCCTCAGAAATAACCCCACCCTCCTCGCGCGCTCTTTCCCCAAAGCCTTACAACCAACTAGACGGGACTAGCACTGTACGAACATAGCAGCTACCGGTGTCTCTATCGATATATATATATATATCATCATTATTTCACTCATATTGAGTATGCATATAGCATAGACAATTATACAGATTATACAATTATATAGTCAGCTGCTCGCGACATGTTATTCGAGAGATATATATATTTACAGAAAGATCAACACACGTTAAAACGTGCACAATGTTTACGAAAAAAAACAAAGTAAGCTGCCCCTACGTATGACGACAACGTATACCCGGCAGCTTGACACTACCAGCGATTCTACTAAAGATGACACCTGGCGTTCTGCGGATGTTGCTGTTCAAATCATAAACGTAGGTGCCTTCTGACGGCAACAGATGTGCGATAGTTGGAACACCACAATAACCACAATAGCCCCTGATATAAAATGGTAAAATGTGTATTTAGGTATACGTGCCAAGCGAACAATAAATCAAATAACAAATTCAGCCGGAGCTGAAATGATAACGGTAGGAGCTGGTCACGCTGGTTCGAGAGAATCGGCCGATACGACTACATAGCAAGGGCAAGGACGTTCACTTTTGATTGAATTGAGAGATGAGGGCGGTGGTGATACACGAAGGATCGACCAACTGAGTCGTTCCTCGGTCGAGCTCGTTACCCGCCTGACGCCCCGATTGCCGGCGGTAACCCGGGTAATGGCCATCAAACATGAAAATGTGGCAGTGTTGTGAACCCGGGCGGAAATCGTGTCGGACAATTGAAGGCCCGCCGAAAAAGAATTACCAGAGATTCAATAGAATTCTTGTTGTCCGAACGGGAAATGGATCCTACGCCGACATCCTCAAACACCTGAAAGCTTCCAAAGTCTGCCTGGACCGATTTGAAATACGATTTCAGATCGAGACGGCCGCGAACGAAAACATCCAGTTCAAAGTGCGAGAGAGAAAGCCGGGGGATACCAAAAAATTAAATCAAATATAAACAAAAATAGGTCTTAGTAAACGTGCATGTCGAAACATCTTCGGCGGACATGTCGAGAGTGTTTTCTTATTAGTTTTGAGCGCTGTGAATGGTCGGATAATTCATCTTCTGACTGGCGTTATATTACCTCAGAGGAAACAGAATTTTCTCACGAACACGCTTTAACGCGCTTAGTTAGGACTGGTTGTCGCGCAATTGCACATTTTGTGGTCCTATGTCGGGTAACAACACCGGCGCCACGGATTTTTGAAATATCGCTCTTACTCCAAAACTTCAAGACTTCCCAAAGATCATGTTCTAATAAAAAAATATTTACTATAACGAGCTCTACAATTCTCTATATAGCCGTTCAAAACTTTCTGGGAGACCCTGTATACGGCAGCGGCGGTGGCTGGTTCGATAGCGGCACGCTTGATGAGTCATTATAGGCGCGCAGCTTCGAGTGATTAAAATGATGTATTTGCCAAACGAAGGCCTACATAGTGTCATCATGTGACATCATTACGCGTGTTTCTGCTGGCGAGCGTTGCCTGTTTCGGTGACGAGGCTGCGGTGCTGCTAATTATAATTGCCTACAAGTCGTGTGTTTTCGCCGTCCGTTGACAATTACGACCGGATCGCCAGTTAAGCTTCAGCTCCCGCTAAGGTGGCTGTCGAAGTGACAGCAGCAAGATCGCAACGACGACAGCAACAGGGATTCCAATGCCACCACATCAACAAAGATAACAACAAACATGGCCGTATATTTGCTATTTGAACATATTGTAAGGCAACCATATATATATATATATATATATATATATATATATATGTGTGCATGCTAGAACATGACAGAACGTGATAACAAGAACCAGAGGTAGGATCACAACAATCAAGAACGCGAGGATGACAAGAACAAACTTACAACAAAATCGATACAATCGAAAGCCATAACAACAGCAACAACAACAACAACAACAACAACAAAACAGCAACAACAGCAGCAGCAACAACAACAACAACAGCAACAACAACAACAACAACAACAACAGCAAAACAGCAACAACAACAACAACAGCAGCAACAACAACAACAAAAACAAAAACGATTACATGTACAACAGCACCGATAAGAACCATAACAATCAATTTACGGGAGAGTCAACAACAGCAGCAGCAGTAGCAAGTGAGAAAGAGAGTGAGAGAGAGCGCGTGCGCGCGATAAAAATAATAACAATACGTATATAACAACAGCAGGCGCAGCATCAGCAATAACAACCACCAAAGGTAACGGCCATCAAATCGTTGCGAAGACATCCAGAAAAATATCCGTGTTAGTCTGACTACCCGATGACCTCGCGATTACACAATAAGCTTTGATGTGGGCATGCCATGGTTCCTCTTTGGGATTATTTGTGCTACAATATATATATATATATATATATATATATAGCTACATTTTGATTGTGTGACAGTGGTTTAGACGTGCGTAATATTGTTGTTCCACAACACATCGATTTGTATCTCCCTGTACGTGTTTCTGTCATTCTTCGATCGAAAGATAGCTTGGGGCACTTGCCACTCCCAGTTGTCCCTTCCAATGACGGAATGAAGTCAATTCATTCCGCGTACGCATACTATACATTTTTGAAAGCGTCTCTACGGCGCCAGTATTCAACGCGGCCATTACATTGAAATGAAAGCTAGTTACAACAATCACAACAGCAACCGTAATAACAAACACGGATATTAGCAACTTTTCTTTTTCCTTAGCCCTGCTGCTACGAAGACTATTGTTATTATGGTACTTCGGTATTAGCTGTTGCCTCGATAACTCTGCTAGCTTTCTACTGAAAAACTTACTTCGAGGAATTATCTAAATGCCATACGTCAATATTTTGAATAATATTTGTGTATAATACTTAATTTCTTTTAATATTACATTAAAATAATATATATATATATATATATATATATATATATATATATATATATATATATATATATAATTGTAATATTTGCTATACATGCGTTTTCTGTGTATTTTGCTAAATCTGTCTACATGAAATCACCCTAAATACTTAAAGTAAGAGTGTTTTCTTATTGGTGCAATTTAACGTAAACGGCGGCGCAATTTCTCTAAATCTAGTAAAACTACCACCGTCAGCGTAGTTAACGAGGGCCGGTCGATAACGTCCTATTATCGAATATGCTTACTAAGCTAACCAGTCTATTTTATTTCTGTTTCAACAAGAACCACGACAACAACGCACAACAACAACAACAAGAAACTCATACCCCATTTACCTATTTATAAATGGCTGCAAAGACGGCTACGCTGTTGTCTCATTTAAAAAAAAATCATCCACAAATCTACCACGACGTCTGAATAGGCCATCACCTATGATAATGTCATGTGGACCCAAGTAAGGTCGTCGCAAAGTATGCGGCTCGTGCGTAGATCGCCATATTGGCTAGTCATGGTGACGCCGTCCGTGCATCACACAAATGTAGACTTTTTGGCTATCGTTGCATTGTCGACGGGCAGCAACTGATCAACTGATAAATCAAACCAGCCACTGCCGTGCTCTTCTATGCAAAACCTCGCTGCTGGAACTTGACAAGCGGTCACTACTTCAAGGTAAGCATTCTGAAGCACTATCTAAATCACACGCCTCGAACGATCAAACAAAAGCAAGCTTTGAACAACAACGTAGGCCAACTCTTTTTTGGTTTCGGTTCGATAATCGATATATGAATAGTTAACAGGTCTGCGCATTTAACCGGATGTATTATCGTTTTTGTGCTTGTTTCTCCCTATTCTTCTGAGTGTTACTGAATGACGTTTAAAGCATCCGCCTTCGGTTGGTAAAATATTCAGTTATATCATTAAAAAGCTCCATTGCAATGGCATAAAGAGTCTTTAGGACATTATAACAATGACTTGAGCAGATATTTACAACAGTACTTGACTGTAAAAGTCGTTAAGAGGTACACCCTGTTAACCATTAAAAATGTTACAACCATTTAGATTTCCATATGCCTATTTGTTTCTTTGCCATGAAAACGAGCCATATGTTCCGTGCACGTTACTGCATTGGCACTACTGGAACGCTGACTCCGTAAGCCGTTTGGTTTTATATTGAAGAAATGGCTAGACAAAGGCCACTTTTTTGGGCAAAAGAAATGCGTTTCTGTTACATTGTTCAAGCACTAAGTCAGCAGATAAAAAAAACATCAGTCGTCATATCAAGCAAAACACCCCAAGCGTTAATGCGTCTCAAATGTTTATTGCGCTCTTTCCGCCAAATTCGTGTAACTTAGCGTATGAGGCTCCATAATCGAAGAGAAGTAGCTAGGTTTGGGAAGAGCAAGCGAGTACAAGCTCATTCATTACGGACAAGTAGACGTTACTGGCGCCGCAGCATTAGTTCGAAACGCTTTTCTCGGAGTTAGACAATTGTGTACAAAAATGAATGGTCGAGATTTCTAACAGAAAACACATATAGATATTGTGACATCGACGTCCCCGGGGTAGCCAACTGGAGTAGATACTTGGCAAGTAAAACTAGCAACTCAAGTCTTTGAATTGTCCGCTTAAGGCTCTGACAAATCGTCGCCACCCTGCCTAGTTTAGACAGCACTCCGAGCCACGGCTACTGGCCAAAACGTCTGGCTACAGATTACGTTCAAGTTTCGTCGCAGCCCTCAGCTCAGCCTGCTCTCCTAAGCTCCCGTCGATCAGGATAATTTCATACATGCGATGCATAAGCCTGTGCACCACTAGATGTCTACCGCCATGTAGCAGGAATCCATTACGTAGCGCACACATACGCGTCCCTTAGTGGTAATGATGATGACAATGATTGAAATGTGAGTCGTTCATTGAATGACAAGTTCAACGCGTTTTGAGGAATAGACCCTACAACAGCAAGGGTCTCTCTCTCTCAACGCGCGAATCTCTTCGTATAACGACATAGTCAAACAACTCGGCATCCCCTACTCCGAGTGTAAACGCTACATCAAATAAATGTAGTACAACCTTTGCATGAGTACGAAATAAGATGGCAATTGTACACATACGACCGGCGACAAAAATCGAGTTTTAGTATGCTACTCGCAGCCAATGACTATTTAAGAGGAACTCAACTTTCTTCCATTGCGTTCCAAATAGCCGTGAGTTTCCCCATTATGTAGAATTATGCTTACTAAATGGGCGTGCAATTATATATACGATGCAAGTAAACTTAACCAAAAAGGTTCCAGTAGAAAATCAACCAAGTAAAGCTTAGGTTATGTGTTTCTGCATATCAAGTTATTAGTACATATTAATGTTAAACATGCATTGGTTAACATTCTGGTCGGTTGCAAAAATGATGTGCTGTAGCACTAGCTTTATGTTCTGGAAGTTTTTTTTAGCAGAAATCACCAAAAAACTGGACTTATATGTTATCGCCCTTCCGGGTGGTTATGATGCTATTGTGATGCCGCATATAAATGACAACGTATATAGAAGTGTCAGGTAGACGAGTAGAATAATAGTATAAATATAATTGCATGACTTGGAAACAGATGACTATGATTGGTGATGTTACTGAGAAGAGAAAAGGCAGCTTAAAGCTAAGATGTGCATGTCATGATTGATATCCGTCCGCTCCCTCTAGTGGTGGCTGACGGAAGGTACAGCACTTGCACCAGCAGTAGTGGTTAGTGAGAATATAGTCGGCGGAGAGACTGTATAGGCAGAGCGAACTACGTGCCGCATGTAGGTCCGGCGAGTTCGGCCGTGTGCCAGAGAGAAGCCGTAAGACGGCCGGAAAATCAGCGGTTGGAATAAACAGATTATGTTAGTAACACAATCCGATGTCTTCCTTTGACCCTAGTAACGCACCCCGCAGTGTGCTCCCATAGAACGCGTCTTTCCAATTCCAGTTCCTTTCACATCATGCCGTGGACGCCGCTTCTCTACTCGAAATACCTACGAAAATACCCAATATGATTGGCAGATGCTTCAATCATATAATGCTGATTAATTTACATCGCAGTTTGGCAGTTGGTCGCATGATACTCAGCACATCCGTGCCAACAGAACCGGTAGCGGCATTCGCTCTCACATGGTGAAATCCACGAGTGGAATACATGAGGTGGTGGTTGCCGTGCATAATGTAGCTTGTGAACACGCGACGGCTAGTGCATGCCATTCCGTCCCACAAGTTCCTATTAAAGTGCACATTTGCACGGGCAACCTCTAGTATAGCTTCCGCCACTTTAAATTGCCTTTGACGCAAAAACTGCGGGAGGGGTTAAGTGGCTGGAGATATCAACCTGACTATAGTTGTTTCCATGCTGGCCCACAGCCAGCAAGCAAAGAACCCTCTCGTATACGAGTACACTGAAAAGCATCCCTCGAGTTGTGCAAAGTTTGCCAGGTATAGATGTCCTCAGACACTACCAAGGCTATACGTCAAACATCAGTACATACAATTATAAACTCAAAGAGTCACACTGCAACACCCAGAGACAACCCTGAACAATCAACAGCCCTTTAAACATATGTCACCTCTGTGTACACGGATACAGTTACTACCTGCAGCACCTATCCGCGATGTGTTTTGAATGTTTTGGTGGGCTCTAAGATCCAAATATGGGAGGCAGTTGACAAACTCCGGCTGGCCACTAATATTTAAGTTAATTCTGGTGTCGTCAACACTACGTTAGATGGCCCCGAGGTCACGGTGTGAAGCCACAACGTCTACAGACAACTGCATCTAAATTACTGTTGACTATCTTGTCAACCGTAAGCTCTCGTCTATGTCACTGTTGCCCCGAATTACCGTACTATTCTACACCAAGAGAAGAAGACACAAGCACTTTGCCTTACTAGTTAGCTACCATCTCTCTGACGGCTCGTTTGTGTAGTGTTTCTTGCTTTGATGACGACGGAGGAGTGGTTGTCGTACGACTGAGATCGTACGGTAGTGTCCGTTGGGTTTGAACGCGCGAACTGAATGCCGCTGACGCTGGTTGCCCGCGCAAATGAATGTATTCCAAACAAAAGTACTCAACGACGGCGACAGATACGGCTCTCATCATATAAATGCAACAACTACTCCGGTTAAGGACTTTACACCTGTTGATTCGTAAATAGCACTCCACGCACTGTCAGTTGGCTTTGAGTCTAAGATATGTTGCAACTTTCAGTCAATTGCAACCGGACGCGCGGCGTAATATAGAGGACTAGTGCACCGGTTTGATTCCTGTTCTTGATCGAATTATTTTCTGAGCGACGCTCACTGAGAATAAATAATAAACATACAGTTGAGAGTCAGCGGCCATGCTGCCACAAAGACTGTTAGCAAAATCCTAGGTATCTCAACGTGTCCAGCCCTCTGTGCATGAGGATATGCCTCACGGTGAGTTCCAAGCGCGTGAGGTTGGTCTAGAATTAGAAACCACATCCTTAATTTGTTTTTATTCTAGTCAGTGACCTCGGTCAATTAGAGACCCCGATCAGCAAGAATATCTTAAAACATGACTCAAATGTTCTTGGTAGGCCATAAAAATCAACATTAGCCCGTGCTTGCTGCTAAGTTTTACCTTCCCTGTAGTAGATTCCCCTGTATGTAGATTCCTTAGTGTGATGTTGAACGAATACAACATAGCAGTTCGAGAACCAGATTTAACACCTTAAATATAGCTTCAACGTGTTTTCTTTTACTTCTTGAAGCTGTATTTAGTTTAAGTCTAGTGGAGAATATTGCGCACATCCTGCTGACTTAGTTATAAGGCAGGTCGGGTAAAGCCCGTCGCCTTATTTGTGTTTTTTGATATCGTTTAGGCTTTTGCTTCTAATCTTTGATTTAAGGTATTGGAGGTTGGAATGTGCGAGCCCAGCATATTCACTTGTGTATTTAGTGTCCAAACACACCATGGTGTACACAGTATTTTTTTCACTACGGTCGGTAAATAATTTACGGTGTAAAAACAGAGCTCTCTTGCGGCCCGCATGTAAAAACAAGCGTTCTGCAAAATAAAGCGTGGCCGCATCTAGTCAAAGTTCACGTGTCACTTTGGGTGAGATTTATAACATCGATGCAAGCAAACATATACTGAAATGGGGCAAATTTTTGGCAGTAGTAACATGAAGGTGCCGAGTATGGCTTCGTTTGCTCTACTAGTTAGTTGCAGCTCTGAGCATGCGAGCCTCCAAACAGCAGCCTTAACTTTAGAGTTTCATGAAGATTTTATTCGTGACACTCTTACCTGTTTCAGACGCTCTATCTATGACAAGCAGCGTCGTTTATTTTTAATTACGTTTTTTGTTAGAATATATTTCATAAATTGGCGCGGACTGCGTTCAAAACATGAGCCGCGACTCTGGCATCAGAAGTGGCTGACTCGATCGCACGCAATTCACATCCCTTCGAAACAATTCATTTAAAAATTTTCCGATTTGAGTTGAAATGAAAATCAATATCAACAATCAATGTATGAGTATATGCTATATTTACAGTACTGAGTCTTATGATGTGCCTTTGGTAAACAATCATCACATTTAAGTGCCACGCGTGCCAGCATTTATACATCGCTGCCCATTAATGGCGCACTTACATCTAGAGCGAAGCAATATAGGCAAAGCATTGTCACAATGCTCGTAATTGTGATCGAAGCAAGCACTGCACTGCCTTGCTAGACTTCTACCGTTTTGTTGTACTTGATAGAATTTCACTGCATCTCCAACGAAGTTTGCTTCTGCTAACAGACGTGCCTGGGGCCACGCATGAATTATTTGCATTTAAGATTTGGCGTTTGTGGCAAGCGGCCTGAGCGGGGCGGGCAATCATTGCGTGTCTCCCGTTTCGCGCACTGGTCATATATGTTTGCTTTTCTGCTTTCACACAAGAAGAAAACCGAGGAACAATATCATCACACGCAAAACATCAGCCGGGGCTTAATGTTTCGCTTGCTCGACCTGCGTACACACTTATGCTGATCGTTGGTGGTGGCTTCTGATGGCCGTCGTTTTCGACAAAACGGAATTTGTGACGCTTATAGAGTTCCCGGTGCCGATGACAGTAAATTATCGACGGAAGATCACATACCACCTTTGCCTGAAAATCAACACAACTGCTGTTTAGCATAAGCGTGTGTTGTAAAATGAAGTCATCTAAAAACGCTGCAATTTGTCTCACCTAATATAAATAAATATATACACTTCAATTTGAATCCCCCGCAATAAAATGCCATTCACAAATATGACGACGGTAACGGTACGTACGATACGCGATGGTGCATATCCTACTTCTCATACGTTGGCATATTGGCTTAATAATTTTTGCTGGCGAATACAGGCGTTACGTTAAACGAATCCGTACGTGTGTTTGCACAAGGGTACGCATATCAAAAATCGCCAACTGAACAAGATCTGTTTCGATTTTTCCAGGATTAAAGTATGTACAGTTTTCAATTTTACAACCTTAGAAACACATCCAGCCAACTGCAGCAACTTACTGGATTAGGTGAATATTAACGATATAATGGTCATAATGATTATCGTATACTGCCGCTAGGAGGACGCCGTACAAGGTAGAATATGGGCAATGATGGCTGTCTCATGGACGGTATCGTGACGACGTCTAGAAACTCTGGTGAATCCTGACCCAAATGGCGTGATCGATCGGCAGACATACGTGGCGTTTGTTGTGGTTGTTGTTGTTGTTGTTGTTTTGCTGTTGTTGTTGTGGTTGTTGTTTTTGTTGTTGTGTCCCATTTTGTATAACACTAACTAAGTGCCATAATCTAGAATACTAACGACAGCAAGTAGACCCAATCCGGAGCCGACGTTGATTGCTATCGGGATCAGGCTGACCCGGCCAGCTCTCGCAAGAACCGAGATCCGAAGGTGACGCCGTACGCTTTAAACAGCGTCCGATGGGTGGCGTTGTGCACTGCGCATAGCGAAAGTTCCAACCGCGTCCAAGTTGGGCCCGTGCGTCGTCGATCCGGCTGAACCTGTAGCGGGGAACACAGCGGCGGCCTTGCGAGTCCCAGTCGAGGTTGCAGTCCCACGTGACGACCACGCGGATTACACCCCCCTAGACGAAGAACATGTAAGAGGAGACCATAGGACCGCGAAGGCCGGTTTCACGTAGGTGCCCGTGAAGTAGACCACCGACACGTACGTTAGT